>CAUYPK010033306.1:0-15940 GCA_963574355.1 Loris lydekkerianus
GTTAAGGATTTTTTGAATTTCTGAGGGGTCTGTTGTTATTTCATCATTACTATTTCTGATTGATGAAATTAGAGATTTGACTCTTTTTTTCCTGGTTAGGTTGGCCAAAGGTTTATCTATTTTATCGTTCTTTTCAAAGAACCAACTTTTGGATTTATTGATCTGTTGTATAATTCTTTTGTTTTCAATTTCATTTAATTTTTAGTTTTGTTTCTGGATTTCCTTTTGATTATTTTCTACCTTCTCAGCAATTTCCTTCATTGGTTTTATCATCTGTACTTTAAATCCCCCTTTCTGTCATTTCTAACATTTCTTTTTAGGTGAAATGTTTTGCTGTAGCTACCTCATGGTCCCTTGGGGGACTTGCTCTGGACTGGTTTTTCAGGTTGCAGGATTTTTCTGCTGATTCTTCCTCATGAGTGTTTTCTTTTATCTGTTTCCTTGAACTAATTTTCTTTTTATTTTCTCTCCTTCTTTAAATTACTGACCCTTTGGCCTAAAGTTTTTATGAGTACTTTTGGTACAAGACCAGAAAAGTGAGAAGATTGAAGAGCAGGAAGGTAAAAAAGATTTAAAAGAAAGAGACAAAAGAGAAAGGAGATGGAGTGAGTAAAAGGGAATATTGACAAAAAGAAGAGTGGCACAGCAAGAGAGATAAAGGAGCAATAAAGTATGCAGTACAGTCCTTTGACCCAACCTTAAAGACTCACAAAATCTGGGGTGCTTACTTGGGTGGCTCCCTTGACATCAGAAGTTCCTTGCCAACATGTTCAGACACAGTACCCCACCTCCACCAAGTAGAGAGGAAAGACAAAAATACCATAAACCAAACAAAAATATACAAACAGAATAGCTTATGGGATAAAATTGGGAGGAAAAACAAATAATCTTGGCAGAAACACTAGCAAAATGAAGTTATTATTATTATTAAATAAGGCAACAATGGAAAATTATATTGAAACAAAAAATGTAGAAAGAAAAGAAAGAAAAATCTAGGGGGGAAATTTTGAAATAAAACAAACAAAACAAAAACAATTACAAAAAAAGCAGTATATATATCTTGCTGAATATTGTCTGGACAATATTCTTAATACAAAGAAGAGGTAAGTTTCTACAGCATATTTCTAGTCACAAAAAAGTACCACCAAACTTCTAAATAAAGACCAGAAATATTAAATGTTAATATTCAATGTTAAATATTGAAATAAATGTGAGCTTTACATACATTTAAAAAAAAAATAAAATTTTTAACCATTGCTAAGCAGAAGCTTTCCCAGGAAAGCACTTGTTGCTGGGATCTTTCCTGAAGTGGCTGCCCACTTATTCAGTGCACCAGAACTGGTCTCACTGTATGCCCCTGAGGGCCAAGGCTGCAAGGCAGCCCTCTACTGCCAAACACTGAAATCTCCACTCTTCCCCAGTGTCTCAGTTCTGGCCCTTGGCACTGGTCAGTCACTATTATCCACCCAAGTTCTCTCAGCCTGATCCTCACTCTGAGATCCTGAGAGAAGAGCCTGAAGGGGTAGTTCTCCTACAATGGCTGTGTGTGTGGCCAACAGCCTAACAGTATTAGCTGCGTTCTGGCTTGACGGCTCAGTCTGGGGCCCTTGATGAAACTTAAACTCATTCGTACTCTTCCCCCAAGTTCTCCCAAAGTAGTTCAACCAAGTGCCCAAGTGCAAAATAACAAAACAGCCCACAGAAAGGTCTTCCTTGTTTGCAATCTCACTGCTGTTGTAATTACAGCTGCAGGCAGCCTCAGACCCAACAAACACAACCCCTTGGCAGTTATCCACTGCTTTTCTCCTTCTCTTTGGGTGCAGAAGTCTCTAGCTGTCTCCCTGCATACCCAAAGGGATGTTTCTGGGCAGAGCCCATAAGCCAGAGATGCCTGTAGTCTTCTCTTCCCAATCTCGCTGGGCCTGGTCACAAGCTGTTACTCTGCCACCATCACTCCCTGTCCTGATTGGTGACTTTGGATGTTACTATTGAGAGCACATATAGTCAGAATAAGATGGAGTCAGTCAGGCTAGGGCTGAGACAACAGAGCTAGTCTGCCTGGTTTAGGTCCTACGGTGACCTTCGCCTCATGTTGTCCATCCTTATTGTTTTTTAAATTTGGCTTTAACTTAAAAGTGTATATCTTGAGTAGTTTAGGGCAATTGATTTAGGAGATTAACTTTTGAATTGGAATTATTGTTTCTTGTGGGTCATAAGTTATGGCAATTACCATTAAGGTAAGTGTTAATTGTTGCTGTTTATGATAAGGGATAATATGGTTCTTGCTTTTAACTTTTATGTATAAAACTGTGATTTTGGAAATAGAAGAACAGAACAGTTGTGGAGAGATTACTCCCACTGTTCTTCAGAATTGTTGGCCATCAGGAATAAAATTTGGCGGACCTATCCTCATCTCTGCATATTGGCTGACAGTGACAGGTGGTCATACCCTCTTCTTCCAGTAACACTGTCATAATATTTTTGAGGATATTGCAAAACACCCTGCTGATATGACAGCAAGCTTAATTGATGAATCTTTATGATATTTATCCATGTGAAGTATTGTTGATTTTTAAAACCTTGGTAACTGGAAATTAGACACTAAATAAACACTTGTCCAGTGACTAATTGAGAAAGGCCATAGCACCTCCAGGTCTGATGTCCTGGGTTTGATGCCTGGGTGTGTCAAAGAAGAGGATATACTAGGATGTATGTCAGAAGGAAACAGCCTGTACTTTATACATAAGCTACAGCATGAGCATGGAACCAAAGCCTGTTAACTACAAGACCTAAAGAGAAAGTCATTGCCTCTGTTGATATGTTTGTGCAAAGAAATATCAAATCAGCATTTACTGTGTTGGCCTGGGCAATACACAAATTTCAGCTTCATTGTTTTTCTTGGGCTGATCAGTCTATTACAAAACACATTATAATACTATACATTGACCACCATACAACATTCAAAACAAGGAATAAAAAACCCACTGATGAAATTGTTTAAAACATAAATTTATACTAATTATAGCACTTACTATATGTTAGTCATTAAAATTTCACTTTTCATTTATTATCTCCAGCTCCCCACATTTATATCCCTTTTAAATTTAAATATTAATAGATGGAGACATGGATGCTTGAAAGTAAATTATGGATTGATTCTTAGAAGGAAGAAATTAATTCCTCTCTAGATGGCTGGACTGTGACTAGAACAATAATAGTTTCTCTTTTGTAAAATAAGTAAAAGCAATTAATACCCTGAGTTTACTTTTTCCTCTACTATTGTGCAGCTCTGTAGAATTGCTTATCATAAAGTTGAGGAAGGAATGTTTCTGGCTCAGGTGGTGACTTTAATTAACAACAATTCTAAATTCACCAACAGAACACTCTGTGACTAAGCATAATTTGTTATTCCTCTGGACAAATCAAAAAGTTCCCTGTGCACAAATTGGTACAGAGGGGATAAAGTAACCCATCTCCTACATCCCCAGGCCAGGCAAAGGCATCCAGCTGCCCTAAGCAGAGGAGTCCTCTGAACCAGCTTGAAGGCAGAGCTCAGTAAGTCCCTCTCTGCCTAAAGCTCACAGATGAAAAGAGCCATCTGGCCATGCCATTCTTGCCAAGAAGAATTTACCTTCCTGAGTTCTTTATTCTTCCAAATTATTTTTACATTCTGTACTTTACCACTACCTAAATGCAAATCTCTTCTTTCCATGTTTCTACACCCATGCTCTTCCATCTGCATTTTAGCATTTTCTTTCTATTCCATTTATCTCATTTCTCTTTCTCTGACCCCTTTTATTCCCCTGCCTTCTCCCTTTCATTTATCTTTGTCACTAATTATGATTGCACTAATCAAAATTATTTTTCTTTCACTCACAATCTTTAAACTCACTTCTTATATTAATATTTCTTTCTTTATAATGTATCAACCTTTATAAAATGGGTTGTACCCTACAAATCTTGTACCTTCTGTAATTGTTTTCAGTTATTTCTCTGCCCTTAATTTACTGCTTTTAAAATTCTATTTAAATTTTCTTGTGAATTCTTTCTATTATTCCCTCTTATCCTAAACCTTTCTTTCTTCTGGGTCTCCATTCTTTTATCTTAAAAGTATTTCAATTTATCCTTTCTCTCCTTCTTTACATTGATAAACATAGATTTCCACAATTATTATTCATTCTTCTATAATGTTCTTTTACATATTTCTGACCATCTTTTGAGGTGCTTCAAAAGTATTTAGTTTTATCTTGTATATGTTCTAATTTTTTTAATTCAAAAAATTTCAGGAATTTTATTTTTGCTCTGATTCTTACTTTTAACCTTTTCCTTTAATGTACACATCCTCTAAATGACTATTTGGAATATCTAATTATTAATAACTAATAATTTTTAAAATATACAAAAATTTCTAGTTATTATGAGGCATTCAATTTGAAAACTTTGAAAATCAAGGAAATTTACTTTAAAAGTTTCCCTTTATTCTTAACCTATATTTATAAAATATATTATTTCACATATAGATTCTTGAGCTATTAGAAAAATAAACAACTTCTCTCCCATGAGATGCATTTTTAATAACATTTTGCTACTGTGGTTTTAGTTTATACCAGTTTGCATAAATACATATTGTGCTGTCAGCTGTGTGCTATGAGGAATATTAATGTGAAGGCATTTCAGAAGCATTTTAATTTAATGTTGGGGCAAAAACAAATAATACACAGGAATATCTGCAAAAATGTAAAATAGAGTGATCAATAATGGCCTTCTAGTATAAAACATACTATATTAGGCCAATCTTTCATTGGAGATGTAGAATAGAAGTATGTGTTCAACAAGTCCAATAAATGATGTAACATTTTATTAATATCCTATAGGGTTTAATTATGACAGAGGTGAGAAATACTTTATGTTCCATGTGAATAATCACACTATGTAAAAATTGGCATTCTTTATAACTATTTTAAATAATTATATTTCTTTAAATATTATGATTATAAATAACCCACGAGGTATCATTTCATTTAACACATTACATGGATTGGCCTCAAGACATCACCTGAGAGAGGTGAGAAAATGATTTGGAAATGGACCTAACCAGCCAGGAGAAAGCACCCCAGCACCAGGGCCATATTTCCAAAGTGGTGGGAGAAGCTGCCCCTGAAAGGCATGTGGAGTCCGAGACCCCAGAATGTGAGACAAGGGTACTAGGATGTACCAAGGGTCCAGGAAGAGCAGGAAGGTTCTGGGAACAAGCAGGAAAGCCTGATCTCCTGGGAGCTTTGCTGATGATGGCTGATGGCTCAGCCCAGGGAATTTTGGCCTTACTAGTTATTTCTGTCTTTGTTTTATTTATTTATTTATTTATTTTTTATTAAATCATACCTGTGTACATTGATATGATCATGGGACATCATACACTAGCTTCATAGATGGTTTGACACATTTTCATCACAATGGTTAACATAGCCTTCCTGTCTTAGTTTTCTCTGCTTAGTTTCCTTTCATATTATTCTTCTCTTCTCAATGCCCCACTTTAGTTTCTGCCTACGAACACCTGTGAAGTTCTTACATTGGTATATATTTTTTTCTGTTAGCCATTGTTACTTTCTCTGCTGCTTCTTTTATTCACATCATTAGTACAGTGTCACCCACTCCATCATTGTTTTTTCCTGAACCTCCTCCACTCTCACACTCAGGGGTCTTTCACTTTGAGAATTAAACTCTGTCTACACAAATAGATTTTAATACTTGCTATTTCTTCTCTGTCCTGAATGTGTGTGTTTTCATCTCCTCTGTCATATTATTAATAACATTGCCTTATAATCCAGTTTGTTCACCATATACTCACTTTTTCATCTTGCCATCTTCCAGTATTCAAATTCATGTCCCTGTTTTTCCAAGTTCCTTACTATTATTTATTCATTAACTTTTTCAGTCTAAAAATAATTTGGAAGATTTTCTATTTCAAATAGAAATATATATTTTCAAATATATTTAGGTATATTCTTTGTAATTTTTCTTCCATTTTTATTTCAGTCCCTTGGTTTTTGTTTCTGTCTTGAGAGTTTCTTTTTTTCTTTTTTCAGTTTCTACCACACCCTGTTCTCATCTATCATCTTGTGCCTAAGAAGTAAACTGACAAAAGATGGATTAATAGATACATGGAAGTTTTCATGTGCATCTAGAAGCTTACAAAAAAATGTACATTAATGGCTAAAATTAGGGGCTTACATAGTTTCTTTTAAAAAGGACAATTGAGCAGAGAAAACGCTTCTATGGAAAGAACAAATGAGTATTTAGGAGAACAAACAGATAAAAAAGTGTGTGATAATGTTTCCTTATACAGGTGTATGTGGTCTTTTTGGTTTTTTAAAATGGCTATAAAACTCTGTAGGTGGAGAGAATTTATGACAGCTTCATTTCCTGACATTTCTGCTTTTAGTGAAACATGGTAAGCTCCCAGAAGACATCCTTTTGAATCTGTTGAATATTAAATGTCCGTAGTTTAATCTTTATAGTATCTCTGGAGGTTTAAGTGGGTCCACAAGATTCACCAGAATGTTGTTATAACTGTTTGTTAGTAATAACACAAATGTTTCTAGAAAATCATTGGTTTTCTTTCCCTAAAATGTCCCATTTTATACCTTCTGATGTATTCTTACAAACATATTTTCAGTTATTTCTTATACTTTTCTTATACCTTTTCTACTTTCTTTGCCTCTATGAATTTTTTACTTGCACAATTCTCTTTATCTTATTGCCTATCTATTTCTGTTTTTTCTCTTCTCCTTCACTCTCCTTAGCTGATTTTCCTCCTGGGATGACACTAAAATCACCCTCTTTTTGCATTTATAGTTTAACTTGTCCTTCATATTATTTTCTTTTCTTTTTTTTATTAAGTCATGTATACATAGTTCATGAATACATTTATGCCTTTGTGGGATTCAATGTGTTGATTATTTGCACAAATTGGGGTGCTTACATCCTACTAGTTAACATAGCTTTCACCTCATTACCTTAATCACAGTGTTAAAACGTTTGTTTTTAATACTTGATACATTTGACTTGTACCCTTGCAATATGCTCCATATGTGTGGTCCCACCACTAACCCTCCTTGTATTGAACCACTCCCTCCCTTCCCATCTCCCCCTCCTTCCCTTCTTCATCTTGGGCTATAGTTGTGATTCATCTCTCATATGAAAGTGTGAGGGATTATAAATTGGTTTTATAGTAGTATTGAGTACATTGGATATTTTTTTCCATTCCTGAGATACTTTACTAAGAAGAATATTTTCCAGCTCCATCCATGTAAACATAAAAGAGTCAAAGGCCCCATCTTTTTTTTTAATGCTGCATAGTATTCCATGGTATACATATACCATAATTTATTAATCTATTCATGGGTCAATGGGCACTTGGGCTTCTTCCTTCACTTTGACAAAACATTGTCTCCTGACTTTAATTTTATTTCTCATTTATTTCCCTTTCATCTCTTCTGTTTACTTTCTTACCTATTTTAAACATTCTCTTCATGTGCCACCACATTTTTCTTTTTTGTGTATCTTATATATCTTTTTCAGAACTAACTTGTCAAATTCAGCATTAACAAAAGGATTTATGTTTTGTTGGAGATGGTATTAAATTTTAAATGTTGGTGAGAATTGATCTTTTATGACATGGAATTTCTGATATATAAATGCTCTACACAATACTACCAGTTTCTGTCTATCTTAATACTTTTCAATTGATTTATACAATTATATGCAAGAAATTATTGTACGAATTTGAGTTTAACTAATAGTTTTATTGTTATTGAAAATTTATATTTTCTAAAATTATGATACATAATAAAATTATTAATATAACAATCTATCTGGTAGATTTACTGAGCTATGCTTTTATAATAACTTTCTATAAAGTTTCAAATTTAATTTTCAGTGTAGACCATCTTATCTTCAGTGAATAACAACAATCAATTATTTTGTTTTGGAAATGCTTATCTCTGCTTTTCTTTCACTGCACATTTTAGAAGCTATAAATGGAATTTAAAATAGGAAAAATGATAGCTGGCATGCTCCTTATACTTAAGATTTTCTTAAATCTTATATTTTTTTAACTACATTAGGGTACATAATTTATATTTCCTGTGTTTATAAGCTACCTGGTATAAAGTTAAATTTTATTTATATTTATAACATAGTATGGGGATTTAATTTTTCATCATAAATCAGTTTTTAGTATATATAAATGCACCTTTCCCATTTACTGAAATGGTCACATGCCTTGCTTCTTTTAGTTATTAATATGTGAATCAATCAGTAGGTTTCCTAAAGTTCAGACATTCTAGTATTTCTGAGAAAATAACATCCCTCATATTATAGTATCCTTCCTTCCTTCCTTCCTTCCTTCCTTCCTTCCTTCCTTCCTTCCTTCCTTCCCTCCCTCTCCCCCTTCCACCTTCCCTCCCTCCCTCCCTTCCTTCCTTTCTTCCTTTTTTTCCTTCTTTTTTTATCTCCCTCTTTCTTTTCTCCCTCCCTCCCTCTCTCTCTGTCTCTCTCTCTTTATTCCTTTTATTTCTTTCCTTTTGAGACAGAGTCTAGCTTTGTCACCAAGGCTAGAGTGAAGTGGCATCATCATAGCACACAGCAATCTCAGACTTCTGGAGTCAAGTGATCCTTCTTCCTCTACCTCCTGAATAACTAAGGTTACACGTGCATACCATCAGGCCTAGCTAATCTTTTTCTATTTCATAGAAAAGTGGAGCATCTTTCCTCAGGTCCCTGGCAGTTCTACACATGTTTTCTGTTTTATGAATTATTTTGTTCTGGATAGTTCATACAATGAAATCACACAACATGTGACTTTGACTCTGATTTATTTCACATGTTTGCTGGATTTTCTCAAGAAAACATGGTCATGCAAGTGCTTAGCTGGAGAATGGCTGCTGTCCTATATGGTCTCAATGTTGCTCATGGTGAAATGGTCTCAGGTACACTTCTCAGAGCTGTCTTAAATGCCCAAGATTTCCTCCTTGTGGCTGCCTATCCTCTGATAGGCTAGCATGCTCCCCAAATGTGGCTATCAGAGTTCCAAGTGAGGTAGGTGACCAACCCTCCCCCCTGCGTGCCCCACCATGGCCATGTAGCCATTATGAAGAAATGCTGGTGTTCAGCTTGCTGTGCACTGATTGACCAAAGCTAGTCCCATGTTCAAGGGTTGGAGAAAATAGTCACCTAGTGAGTGCAGCCACTCTTCACATTAGAATGTAAATGGAAAAGGGAAGAATCTATAGGTGTTTTTCAATCTACTGCATTCAGGGATCAAGAACATTTAATATGAGAGAAATTGGAGATAGGGAGTAGAGAATTACTTGAAAAAGAACTGCTCAAAAGGGAAGGGGATAAATGACTCAAGAAATATATAAGAAATACAATACATGTGTATGTTGCTAAGGGAAGTTTTCAGAAAGCACATGAGAGAGAATAACAAAAGATTGGTTATCAAGAAAAAAAGACAGTTCCAGATTCATTGTCTAATGAAAGGATTCAAGGAGAATTCATTCACTGTTCCAGGAGAGAAGGATGAAATTCTAAGCAAGTACATAGAATATGTAATAAATTTAATGTTAGCATATTGCAGGTAATTTTTTTTCAAGACAGAGTCTCACCCTGTCCTTGTGCCATGGTGTCACAGCTCACAGCAGCCTCCAATGCTTGGGCTTAGTTAATTCTCTTGCCTCAGCCTCCTGAGTAGCTGGGTCTACAAGCATGCATGAAGAGGCCCGTTTATTTTTGCAGTTTGGCTGGGGCCAGGTTCAAACTGACTACCCTCAGTATATGGGGCTGGTGCCCTACCCACTGAGCCACAGGCACCGCCATGAAGGTAATAATCTTTAGAAATCTTTGCTTTTATTATAAAATACACAGTACACCATCACTTAATGCTGATATATAGAGAGGTTATGTTGGCAGTTTGAGATTAGAGAAGATGATACAAAGTAGTCATCAGAGGAACAAGAAGTTAAATAGACTCGGAATAGTTTACAAAATGTAGTATAATTTCTGAAAAATTATAAAAGTTCAATGGAAATTAGTGGTGAGGAATTTGACATAAATTGAGTTAATTTCCCTTTGTGTTTTTCTCCATTGTTGGTATATGGGTAGATTGGATAAGGAATACAGAATATAACATATAACCAGAATTTTTTTTCCCTATGGTGTGGACTAGGAACTAGGAAAAAAAAAAAAAAAAAAGACAAGCAGACATTTTTACTGGGACTGGTCATAATTCTGGATCTTAGAAGGTTTGAGTAAGGAGGAAAGAGAGGGTATGGGAGGGTGTTGGAGAATAAAGAGATCAATGGGGTGGAGCCCATGACATCAAAAAGGATGTACTTATCTGGAAACAGCTAGTGAGAGAAGAAGAGGATGCTTGAAAAATAAATTGAAGTTCACAGTTATTGGTAATAATCTCTAGGGAATTAGCAAGGAGAGAGGGTTAAGTGAGTGAGGTGTGACTATTGGAAGAAAGTAGACTGCAGAACTGAGAGGGTAAGGGCATTGGACAGATGATCTGTGACACCACAGTCAACCAAGAACAATGACAGGAGTTTAGAATGGTGTTCCAGTGGTTTAGGAGTTGAGGAGGGGGATGACTTGGGGTCAGCAGATTACTTCCACAAGAACAATGATGAATGCTACTGGTCAGTGACACTTATTCTGAAGTTGGTGATGGAGATTTATCTGAGAGTCATCCTGAGGTTCAAAGAGGATGTTCCCACCTTTAGGCCTGGGAGCACAACAGGGTGCAGGAAAGGAAGATTCCACTACTTGAGACAGTTGAAAGAGAACCAAAGACTTCAGAGTGGAGCAAAGAACATGAAGTGAATTTTTACATCAGAGACAGAGGATACAGGGAACTCACCACTAAGCTGCTTTGATGTTCACCATGTGTGTTAAAAGGGTCTTGGAGATGGGGAAGAGTTAGAGCAAGGGTCAGAAAAATGAAATGTACAGGGCCAGACTGTCCTCCTTAAGCCTGGGGATGGGGTCTTCTCCTGGTGACTGGCAATAACTACAAGGTACATCATGCACAGCAGAATCATCATAATATGCATTAAAATATTGTGATGATTTTCCATTATTGAGACACAAAACAGAAGTGCATTCAAAGTTTTGAAATGAAATTCAGAAAAGATAGGTAAAATTTAAGTACAACCTCTACAGACATAAAATGTGTTTAGGAAATAAAACGTGGTCTTTTGGGATACTCGATTTTTTTCTCAGAAAATAGGTTACAATAATGTTTCTAAAACAGCACTTTGTCTCAACCTCTATAGTTTTCTGAAGTGACTTCAATAATCTTTGACATATTCTTCCAGACTAATTCTTAATGTCCTAAATATTCTTACAGAGCATCTTCAAAACCTTCTGAGAGAGTGATCGTACCTCACATCCTCTACAAGAAGTCATTTGTGTTCCATTACAGCTGGGCAGGAGTCTATGCAAATTAGAAGCCATCAATGAAATTATTAATTGCAACTGAAACTATTTTGGGAATATTCTTTCTCCCTCTAATTGGGATTGGTCTTATTGGGAACACAATACTTCTCATAGTACACATTACATTGTTATTTCAGCCACATATGAAGAAGCCTATAGATTTGATATTCACCCACTTAACTTTAGCTAATGCCATGACAATTATTTTGATTGGAATTCCAGAAATAATAAACTCTCTCGAAATAAGAAACTTCATGGATGACATTGGCTGTAAGGTAGTACTCTACATGTACAGAGTCACCCGAGGTCTTTCCCTCTGTACAACATCTTTTCTGAGTACATTTCAGGCCATTAGTATCATTTCCAGTAACTGTAGGTGGGCATGGCTCAGACGCAAAGTCTCCACATGCATCTTTCCTGCTTTCCTTTTCTACTGGATCATCAACATGCTGATCTACATCCGGATCATCATAAACTCTTGGGTCCCCTACAACTCCAGCAGCGTTCCACAACCATATAATCTGGGATATTGTACTGGGAACGACTCTGGAGTGGAGGCTTCTATCTTTCTAGGGGCCATGATTGTGCGGGATTTCTTGTGTGTGTTCCTCATGATCTGCACCAGTGTATATATTGCAGTGCATCTCATCACACACCACAGGAGAGTTCAGTACATCTACAGGACCAGCCATGGCACAGTGCCCTCTCCTGAGATCAGGGCCACCTATGTTACCCTGGTGCTGGTGAGCTGCTTTGTTGTCTTTTACTGGACCAACTGCTGCCTTACCATTTATGTAACCTATATACATGATGTACCACGAATGGAAAACTTAGCTATGTTTATTTCCTGTTTTTATCCAGTAATTTGCCCTTTAGTAATTATCAAATATAACCAAAGACTATCCTTTCTAAACTGGGCCTTTCTAAAAAAGAGCAAGTCCCTTCCACAAACTACACTGAGCAAGCACTTGAATGATGTCACACACTTCTCTGGAACAAAGGGCATATGATGAGAATTTCCCATTCCATAATTTTAGTGAGGTAGTATTCTGAAAGAACATTCATAATTTTTACTTTGCTGGTATCTGCCACTTGTTGGCTTAGTGAATGTGCTGAGGTAAATGGCCAGGCTCATAGAAGAAAGCAGGTACACTGTTTCACATGGAAGGAGTACTTCTCTTATGATCCTACAATGATTTTCAAAAGTCTATATTGATGGTTATTGCAATGTCTCTATTTTTATGAGATTCTCCCTAATGTGACATAGCCATCAGTTCATTGGCAGTAAGAGTACTTGGTGGATGCTGCTAGACACATCTTTCAATAGATCAAAGGATTTTACATCTCTCCTTTTGTACACATTAGCCTAAAATCAAAGCCTGGGTTTACAACATGTTGTTAATTACATATGGTTTAACAGTAGAACACTATGAAGTAAAAATAGAACCATGCTCTTCTCCCCCATGGATAATAATCAGAACTCCCAAGCCATCAATGTATTATTCATCCTCATATAGTGTATAAAATCCACATTCTATAGAAACAGTTACATATCAATTTTTTGTCATTAGTTATATTTCTTGAATTTCTATTCTGTTTTGAATATATTTTTTGTATGAATATCACATTTTTTTTTTTTTTTTTTTTGAGACAGAGCCTCAAGCTTTTGTCCTAGGTAGAGTGCCTTAGCATTACAGCTAGCAGCAACCTCCAATTCCTGGGCTCAAGAGATTCTCCTGCCTCCACTTCCCAAGTTGCTGGGATTACAGGTGCCTGTCACAACACCCAGCTATTTTGTGGTTGCAGCTATCATTGTTGTTTGGCAAGCCAGGGCTGGATTTGAACCCACCAGCTCAGGTGTATGTGGCTGGTGCCTTAGCTGCTTGAGCCATAGGTGCACCGAATATCACATTTTTTATCTATGTACCTATATTTTATGAAGAAATATTTAGCAGTTTTCCTATAATAGCTGCAAAACTATAATAGATGAGAAAACTGAAAAATTATGCTTTAAACAGCTAGCATTCTAAATAAAATATTTAAAATACTTTTTCATTAAAAACTATATAACAACTATGACCAGAATACGGCTTAGTGACTTTCTGAAGATGAAAAGGAAGTGAAGCTGCTCTACTGCATTTCCAAATCTTAGAAATAGATGATGATGATTCACAGGTCCTTGTAAAAGAGAAATGGCGAGTTAAGCCATAGAACAGAGAATATGTAAAACTAGATAGATGTGGAATGTAGATGTCTTGGCACAATCTACATTCTACTGGGAGAATGCCAGGAAGGCTGTGTTGACCAGTATGATGAAAATGTGTCAAACGGTCTATGAAGCTAGTAAATGATGCCCCATTATCATATCAATGTACACAGCTATGATTTAATTTAAAAAAAAAAAAAGAAAAAAAAAGAAAATAAGAAAGGAGGTAGGGAGGAGATTAAAAATGGTGGCCGAGTAACAGCTTCCCTGCAAGTGGGCACAGAGAGTCTGGGGAGACAAGAATCCAGGCATCTCTGGCTGGTGGGATCTGCCTATAATCATCCCTTTGAGGATACAGGGAGCCAGAAAGAAACTTCTGCACCCCAAGGGGAAAACAGTGGAAAACTGGCAAGTGGTTGTGGGTGTCCGATAGACCTAATCATGCCGGCAACCGTAACTACAAGCAGCAGTGAGACTGCAAACTGGAAAGGCCTTACCTGTGAACTGTTTTGGTGTTCTTGGACTTGGCACTCAGTTGAACTGCCTTGGGGAGAGCTTGAGCAGGAGTGTAGAGAACTTTGGGCATTGTCTGGGGCCCCAGACTGAGCCGCTGAGCTGGGCGCAGGAAACCATTGTGAAAGAACTGCCCCGGCAAGCTCCGCCCTCAGAGTCCCAGAGCAAGGATCGGGCGGGACAAAGTAACGTAGTGACTGAGCAACCTAAAGACGGGGAGTGAGCTGCCTTACAGCCTTAATCCTTCGGGGCAGAGTGAGATGGTTTTGGCACACTGGAGCCTTGGGCTGTTGCCTTGGGTGGAGTGCGCTGATGTCACAGCTCAAAGCAACCTCAAACTACTGGGCTTGGCACTGCCCAGACCTCCATAAGAGCCGTGCAGCAACCCCAGAACGGTGACCTGCATCCACTGGGCCTCTGCATTCCCTGATCAGGAACTGTGGGAGCCACGCAACCCTGCATCACCCCTCCTGTGTCCTCCAAGCCTCCACACTAGCCTGTTCATCTGGCCAGGGACTCTGGTAGCTGTGTGCCCTCTGGAGCCCCCCTGTCTCTGCGATGAACCCTTCTCCTGGCCAGAGACTGCTGGAGCCAAGGGCTCTCTGTGACAAAGTCACTGGGCACCAGGCACTCCCAGAACCGTGCTCACCACCTCCAGCCCTGTTGCTGGATCGGGTGTGTCACACACTGGAGCTGCTTCCACAACCAGAACTCCCTAGCTAGAGCAGCCCCACAGGAATTACACAGGGTCACTCCCTCCAAAGATCCAGCAACAATAGAGTGATCCTGCTGGCGTCTAATCTTAAAGAGACACCTCCCCAACTCTAAGAATGGCCAGAGGCAGTGGTGAAAAACAATCATGAGGTGAAATCAACAGAAAAACTCTGGCAATATGAATAATCAGAGTAGATCAACTTCCTCAAGGATCAATGGGGGCAAAAACAGTACAAGACCCCATGCACAAACAAATAGCTGAGGTGTCAGAAATTGAATTCAGGATCTGTATAGCAAATAAGATCAAATTAGAATTCCAAAAGTTATCTCAAGAATTCAACGGATTCAAAGACCTAATGACCAAAGATTTTGACACATTGAGACAATAACTTGCATCCCTCAAAGACCTGATAAACACACTAGAATCCCTCAGTAACAGAATGGAGAAAGCAGAAGAAAGGATTTCTGACATTGAAGACAAAGTTTTCAAATGCTCCCAAACCCTCAAAGAGGAAGAGAAATGGAGAGCAAAAACAGACCACTCTCTCAGAGAGCTATGGGATAATTCAAAGAAAACCAATATTCGTCTTATAGGGATCCCCAAAAGTGACGAAGTGGCTTCACAAGGCACAGAGTCTCTTCTCCATGAGATTATGAAGGAGAACTTTCCAGATATGTCAAGAGATTCTGAAATTCATATAGCAGACAGTTTCAGAACTCCAGCACGACTCAACCAGAATAAGACATCCCCCAGACACATCATAATCAATTTCACTAAAGTTAATATGAAGGAGAAAATTCTGAAAGCTGCCAGACGAAAGAAAACCATTACTACAAGGGGAAGAATATAAGAATAACTGGAGATCTCCCTGCTGAAACCTTTCAAGCTAGAAGAGGATGGGCATTGACTTTTAATCTCCTAAAACAAAATAACTTTCAACCTTGGATCCTGTACCCAGCTAAACTGAGCTTCATTTATGACGGAGAAATTAAATACTTCAACGA
>CAUYPK010033312.1:0-17627 GCA_963574355.1 Loris lydekkerianus
CTTGGGTGCGTGTTCCTCACTCTCTTGTCTCGGAGTCAGCACTAGTCAGTCGCAACTCGGGCTCTGTCCACACCCCTCCCCTCGATAAATCACCCAGGGATCCGAACTCCTGGGGGATAGACCTCCAGCCCTCCAGACCTCCGGGTGATTGGAGGGGAGTGCTGGACTGCTTGGAATGATATTCAAAGTTTTATAGAGTTTTAGGTCTGGCAAGGGAGCACCATGGCACCATAGTAGGGGAGGTAGGACCAGTTTTTAGATGGTCGTTTCCATGAAAAGAAGTGGGAGGGCTTTTGATTTCTGCCCTTTTGTTTGTAGGGCCCTTAAGCCAGACTCGTGGGGGGATGGGAGACTCCCGTCCGCTTGGTGATGGATTTTGTATCTTTTGTTTGTGTCCTTGCGGTCTCAGCTCGCCTCAGTGGTGTTGATGTGCAATCTCCAACCTTCTCTCTTGGTATAGCTTGAATCCTCCAGGTTACTTACTAAATTTCCATCCTTTAACTCTCCTTCTGGACGGGAGCCTCTGTGGAAAGCTGGCTTCAGTCCGCCATCTTGTCAAGAATTTTTATTTGGGTTGAGTCGTGCTGGTGTTCTGAAACTGTCTGCTATCTGAATTTCAGAATCTCTGGGCATGTGTGGAAAAATCTCTTTAATTATTTCATGAAGCAAAGCTTCTGTATTCTTTGCAGCAAGTTCATCATTTTTAGGTATTCCTATAAGGTGAATATTAGACCTCTTCAAGTTGTCCCAGAGCTCTCTGAGAGAATGATCCGTTTTTGTTCTCCACTTTTTTTCCTCTTTGAGTGTTTGGGAGTGTTCAAAAGCTTTGTCTTCAATATCAGAGATTCTTTCTTCTGCCTGCTCCATTCTGTTACTGAGGGATTCTACTGTATTTTTTAGATCTTTGAGGGCTGCAAATTCTTGCTTTAATGTGTAAAAATCTTTAGTCATTTTGTCTTTAAATTCGTTAAATCCTTGAGACATCTTTTGAATTTCTGCTTTAAATCCTAATTTCATCATTTCCTCCATTTTGTTGATCCTATTTACTAACCAAATTCTGAACTCAATTTCTGTCATCACAGCCATTTGTTTGTGAATAGGATCTTGTGCTGTATCTGCTTTATCGTTTCTTCAGGAAGTTGATCTACTCTGATTGTTCATGTTGCCAGAGTTTTTCTGCTGATTCTGCCTCATGTTTTCACTTTTGGCTAGGTGGTCTGTTAAAGTAAGATTGGATTAGGGTTTCCTGTGATTGTGGTTAACCAGCCCTTTGTTAAGGATCTGGGACTGATGACTGTAGTTTTTTTCCCTTTAGCTTTGCAAAGAACCTGTACAGTATTACAGTTTGAGGCTGGGGAAACCTGCTTGGTGTGGTGGGGTTAGGTGGCTTAGTCTTGTATTCAACTGGTTCTTTTCCAATCCTGGTGGATCCGTGACTCTGGTGAAGTTTTAGCTGTGAAGAAATACAAGCAATTGAGAAACCCCACCTCTCCAGACAAAAACTGAAATGGGAAAATTGACCCTTCCTGTTACTGCACAACCAGGGTATCCTAGAGGGTCCTTGGGTGATTGTCCCATGTTAGGGGTTCTGAACCAATTGACTCTATCAGTACAAACTCTCGGGTGGGAGAGTTTGAAAGGTCTCCAGCACCTAGATAGCAGAGGTCTACTGGTTGCTCAGATTTGGCTCTCTCCGGTGCTCTACAGAGTCAGAAAGGCCCGCCCGGTAGCACAGTAGATCCAGGGGGTGAGTCTCTTTCTCCACTTTGTTCCTTTTTCACGCCTAATCACTGGTGACTCCACAGAGCTGCAGTCTTGTTTCCTCCAATAATGTGAAGTGCCAGGGCTTAGTGCCTGTCAGAGTCAAAGGAAGGTCAATGCCCCCAAGGCCTGACCATGTCCCTCAGCTACCAGCCAGCTGTGAGAGCTGAGGCCTGCCTGCCTTCGGTATTCAATTTCCACTGGCGAGTGTTCCACGTGGGCTCAGTCTAATCCTGGGGGTACCAGACCTGTATATGCTTATCTGTCTCAGCCACCGTGCCTTTGTCCCTGCCACTCTGCAGCACCAGTACCCCTATAGAGTGACTTCTGGTTTCCTCTGGCAGTGCACAAAGTTGGGGGGGTGTTTCTCCAAGATTGGATCCCAGCGTGATCACTCTATTGTTGCTGGATGTTCTTGGGGAGTGCCCCTGCACAGTTCCACTACCACTGCCAAAGTCAGAGAATTCTGGCTGTAGGAGCAGCTCTAGGAGCATGCAGTACATGTATCTGGCAGCAGGGCAGGGTACACTGCATGGATTCTGGCAGTATCTAGCACCCAGTGATTTCAGCAAGAATACTACTCCACTGGTGATTCTGGTCCGGCAGGGGCCTAGCGCAGAGGCAGGGCAGGTGCGGTGTGCATCTTCAGTAGTTTCCGGATGGGTGGTCTCCAGGCGGGCAAGGCGTGGTACTGGCATCAGAGGTCTCCTGGTGGGCCATGACAAACAAAACTTATATTAAACAAAATTTTATACTCTTCTTCTGTTGATTTGTCTTTTATGTCTTCAATGCTAGTTTGCCTTCTCTATACACAGAGAACTCCAACATCAGATATGGCCAGTCTTCAAGTCTGATGGTTCAAAACAAATGCTAGAGCACTCTGTAATTGTCTCTGAACACAGACAAAAAACATAAACTGGCAAACCATACAAATTACTAGGCATCCCCCATCCCTGCTGACTTGAGTCTCTGCTGCTTTTTTCCCCAACTAAACCTCTTACCGCTTTGTTATCTTTAGATAGAAGATGCACGGATAATCACAGAATTATCTCTTCTTCCTGAAAGCATGCAATCTGGAGCAAAGCCCCACTCAAACTTGGCCCCAGAAGTCCAAAACACAAACCCAAGTCCTGTAAGCCCTTTCTTAATGCCCTTTCATTGGGATGGCCCCTCTTGTTGTGCTTTTCCTCTCTTTGCATTGAGCAATAAACCCAACTTGTTGTGCTCCTTGTGGTCTATGCCTAAAACTGATTTTTATTTAGCTATAGTTAACATTTTTGTCCATTAATTGTATCAATTTTATGAATAGTCTCCTTAACGATTTTCCTTATTGCTTTAGATTAAAAAAATAATATTTACAAAATTATGAGAAAATTATATTTTCTCTTATCAGCATTTATTTCTCTTATTTCTTTTTCTTAACTATGTGCATTGATTAGTACTTGTTGACAATAATGAATAATTCTGGCAGTTGTAATGGGCATCCTTGCCTTGTTATTACTTTAATGAGAATTTGTTGACTTTGTCATTATTAAACATGACTCTGGCCTTTGGTTTGAGTTGTAAGGAATTAGCCTGGTTCAATTTCTGTCTCTGCCACTTACATGCTGTGTGGCCTCAAGCAAGCTGCTTACACTTTGGGTGCTAATTTCCTCATTGGAATGGACAGTAATAACATTACTTCACAGAGTTTTGTCATGATCAAATGTATTAAATCATGTTAAAATATGAAAAGATGCTTAGAACGGTGCTTGGTTCAATACAATAGTTTAATTATATAATATCAACCTACCATACTGTATTAAGATAGTTACATAATACAATATAGCAAAAACAATATTATTTCATATATCATATAAATGCTATGTATTATCCTTCTGTTTTGATTTAACTAACCATTTTACCAGCACTAGAGGTTAGATTTTATCAAATACTTTTGGCATCTATAACAATGTTAATATGGCATTTCTCCTTTCATAGATTCATCTTTGTTAAATACCCATCTCATCATGTTACACCCCTGTTTCTACCCACTCTGCCTGCATAAGATGATGTGAAATTCCTTAGCAAGACATTCAAAAACTTAGGTGATATGACTTCAGCTATTGTTTGCAGCCTCACCTATTTCCTCCCTGTGTCCTCTGCTCTGGATATATTAAAGTATCTCTATAATAGGACTATGCTCTACAATAATAGCTTTACCATGTGGGTTTGTTGTGAGGATTTATGTATAGAGTGTTTTTTTTTGTTTGTTTGTTTGTTTTTTATTAAATCATAGCTGTGTACATTAATGTGATCATGGGGCACCATACACTGGTTTTATAGACAATTTGACATATTTTCGCCACACTGGCTAACATAGCTTCCTGGAATTTTATTATTGTATTAAGACATTTATATTCTACATTTACTAAGTTTCACATGTACCCTTGTAAGATGTACCATAGATGTAATCCCACCAATCACCCTCCCTCCGGCCATCCTCCTCCCTCCCTCTCCAGAGTATTTTCAAAATATGTGAAATGTGTGAAACAGTATGAATTCAAAACTAACATTATTATATTTATTTATTTATTTTGCAGTTTTGGCTAGGGCTGGGTTTGAACCCGCCACCTCTGGCATATGGGGCCAGCGTGCTACTCCTTTGAGCTACAGGCGCTGCCCTACTATAATTATTTTTTATACTAAAGGTTTTTATCAGTAGTACACATTGAACTTTATCCAGTTCCTTTGGGGCAGGCATTTGTAGAGATATTTATATGTTATTTTTTCTTTGATGGCGTCATTTTAAAAAACACTTGTCTGATCATATGATACCTTCATATTAACTCACCACCAATGTAAAGAAAGACATTCAAGACCTCCCTTGACCTTACTTTGCATATAGGGGCTTGACAGTGGTCCTGTAAATAGATTTGAAACATTTCTCTTAGCCTAAAACAATTTTCACTGGGCTGTGAATTTTCAATTTTTTTCTGGTTTCTTATGTCTTTGGTGTTAGTGCAAATTATCATACAGATGCATTATTGCTCTGAAACCTTTCAAATTTATTGGAGAACTTCTTTTCAACCTGTGTTTCTTCTCTGAGACCCTAGATGCTGTTTGGTTAAGTGCTTATTAGCATGACTTCTATACTGCACATGTGAAAATTCCACATGTGTTATAAAAGACTTTCACCTCAATACTTAGGTCCTTGTTCTAGCAGTTTCTTCTTTACCATGCATACATTATAGAAAACTACACATATTCTCCTTAGCAAAGTATCCCAGGAATGGAAGAAAAAGTATCCAATGTACTCAGAATGACTTTTTTAAGGTTGAAAATAAACTCATAATGAATGCATACATTTTCTAGGACTGCAGACTCACTAACCACAAAATGACATCTTAATACAAAGTCAGTGGCAAATAGTATGGAGATCTTCATATAGTTATCATTACTGAGGTCACTAGTGTGAGCCATCAAACTTCCCAACACTAAGTTTTGATGCCGCACTAATTATAAAGGCTGAATAGAGTTAGCGAGGTATGCATTAAAACATAAATTCCTCCAAATTAGAACAGTCAGTCCCAATATAGTTACCATATTTTGCCTTGTATAATGTGCATATTTTTGCCCAAAATTTTGAGGGAAAAATACGGATGGGCAGTCCACATGTTGGTCTAATGTTTCCATTATTTTATTTATGCTTACCTGTGTAACTCCAGAAAGCAATAATGATATCTGTATGCAAAATAATACCCTGGAATATGGTAATGGTGCCCCACCATAGTTGCCCCCTCGCTAGGCAGGTACCACAGCTGCAGAAGCCTCCATCCTGCTGTGCTGTCTACGCTGGACACCTGGTACTGCCCCCACTGTCATCCTGGAAGAGGGCATATCTCCATTAGTGGACATGATGGTTAGTCTCTGGACTGCATGCCTATCACTGGAAATGTGGACACGTGTTCTGCTGAGAACTTATTTCTCAAGAAGCTGGGGTGAGGAGCCATGGCTGGCTCTGCCTACCCCAGGCTCCTGATGATGATGAGGCTCCTGCCTCATCTCTTACACAGCCTGCCCCATTCTGAGGACCTTGGATACCGAGAAGGACGATCCCTGAGCCGGGCTCTGAGATCTGGATCTACGAGTAGCTCACTGTTGTGACCTTGGGCCTCAGTCCTCACGTAGTTTGTATATGACAATATCTGACAGAAAAGCATGAAAGGTTGGGGGTACCTAAGCCTATAGATTGTGGTTTTGAACCTTTGACCTGTCCAGATCTCAAAGATTCTGAGTTGGTATAATTTATCAAACTTCCCAACAGGAAGAACCTTCTAAGATGCTTGTTAAAAGAAAAGATACACAGGTCTTTCTCCTGGGAGCTAACTCAGTGTATATGGGTGTGGCTCAGAAGTCTCATTTTAACCAGTCCCCTGGGTGATTGGTAGGATTTGCAAGTTGGGGAAAGACTGATGTCATACATTCTGATGTTACTGAGTGCCCAAGGTCTGGATAGCCAAAGAAGGTCACCCTCTAGTCACTACACACAAAGGCAAATGCAGAGTACTTGACCTTGTACCTTGAGGGTATACTCCTACACATGCTCCTCTGCAGCATGGTGTCCAGGTGGGTCTCATAATGGGGCCAGGTGTGCAGTCTGGAAAGGATTTACCATCAGGGCCAGCTTCGGGGCTCTCACCAGAGCAGCCGTGCTACTTTCCCATTCCTATTCCCATAGAATGGGGATAGGAAATGAGAGGATGTAGGGATGAGGGTGGGTCAGGAGGGGAGGATGGGCACTCAGCTCACCTAGACCACTCTCAGCTGCTCCTGGGCTTGCTCTTGGCTTCTCCACAGTGGCTGGCTCTGTGCATACTGCCTCTCACAAGAGGGGGTGCCACTGGGTGGCCACTTCTGCCCTCCTTTAAAAATGAAAGATATTTTTCTGCAAGGGTGGATCAAAAATGTGGGTATGTATTATACATGGGAGCACATTCTACATGGCAAATATGGTACTTACATTATGAGAAAAATTGTTTCCATTAGGACATTAGGACTTAATTACATGGTGTGAATGATGTGATGCGATCACTTTGTACCCAGCACATCCTAATGGATGCTTCATGAATGCTTATTTAATGAGCATTAGATTATTTTAAAGAGAAGATATGAAAATAAAATCAACACTAACTTTTATTAAGCTAGCTTAGGTCAACCCCAGTTATTTCAATAACTAGCTGATGTTTGGCATAGCGCTAAACATCATATTTTTAGCTTATTCATCTATTAAATAAAACTTTTCTGCTCAAAACACTAGTTTCCCAAGGAAAAAATATTATATATTCAATATAGTGAACTTGGAGAACTCTGGTTAATGTATTGCCTATTTGAAGGGTCACGAGAATCATTAATAAATTAGTGTCTAAAAATCCTGAAGGTAAAGACATATGTTACATATTCATTAAAATTTTTCAAAATTTATTTGACAAAGGCATCCATTTTTGTCTGCTTCCTATAATGCTCGTTAATGATCCATTTAATGCATTACCATCAAAGAGGAAGAGTGTGCCAGCCATATTTCCAGATGATGTATTTATTCTAAGATACTCCAGCTATTCTCCCATATGATTCAGTATGTTACCAGACTCCATTTGGATTTTCAATCAATTAGAGAAATTACTTCCTCGCTTATCTTAACTAGTGAACATTACAAATATTTCAGAGTGCTTAGAGTCTCGGACTTTGAACCCTGTACTCTGAAAAAATCAGGCCAAAATATGTAAGTAAATAAATAAAATCCTCAGATGGATCATAAATGTAAATGTAAAATGCAAAACAATGAAACTCTTAGATGACAGCAGAGGAGGCAATCCAGATCATCTTGGGCTTGGTGATGCATTTTTAGATACAACACCAAAGACAGAAAAAAAAAAAAATAGATAAATTTGACTTTATTAACAATTAAAAAGGAAACAAAACCACTGTTCGTCAAGAGATACTGTCAAGAGGAAGAGAAGACATGCCACAGACTGAGAGATAACATTTGCAAAAGACATATCTGATAAAGGACTATTACACAAAATAGAAAAAAGAACACTTAAAACTAAAAGAAAAAAATGAAAAAACAAAAAACCTAATATTAAAATGGGCAAAACATCTGAGCTAACACTCCACCATAAGTGGTGTACAAATAAACAAGCAAAGATGTGCTCAGCACCACGCCTCCTTAGAGATTTTTAAATTAAAGCACCAGTTAGCACCACTCACTATTAGAATGGGTAAACCCCAAGAATTGATAGCACCAACTCCTGGTAAGGATGTGGAGCAGCAGAAATTCTTACTCATTGATGATAGGTATGCCAAGTGGTGTAGGTACTTTGGAAGATAGTTTTGCAGTTTCTTGCAAACAAAACATACTCAGGCCATGTGATGCAGCTCTTTTACTGCTTGATATTAATTCAAATGGACTGAAAATATGTCCACACAAAAACCTGTGCACAGCTGTGTGTAGTGGCTTTGTTCTTAGTCACCAAAACTTGGAAGAAATGAAGATGGCTTCTATAGGCAGAGATAACTGAACTGAGGTTACGCACATATCTCTAGACAACAGAATATTGTCCAGTCTATCCATATCTCTAGACAACAGAATATTGTCCAGTCTATCCATATCTCTAGACAACAGAATATTGTCCAGTCTATCAAAAAAGCACTGACAATCTGTCAAAAGGTACAAAGGAACTTTAAATTCATATTATTAAGGGAAAGAAGCCAATCCTAAAAGGCTACCCACTGTATAATTCCAACTACAGAACATTCTAGAAGGGGCATTCCCACCTTATATAACTGCAGGTTAGCTGACAGACCTATATACATTCTGTAAATTAGGTGTTAATAGAACCATTACAGAGATCAAGAAACCATGCCAAAGTATTTAGGAAAATTTTTAAAAAGTCATAAATCTAGAAAGACAGGAAATGATAATACAATACAATGTCAATATTTAATGCCAAAATGCGTAAAATTTCCAGTAAGACATGCTTTATCCAAACTATGAACAAGTATAATTTTTATGTCAATATTCCAAAAATACTGATAGATACATATCCTAAATAATTAATCAAAGGCATTATTTTAAAAATACTAAAATTACATAATTCCAGTATTTTACAAATACAGAAAGACTGGAATTCATCTTAGGGCATTACTTCAGTGTCAGACTGGAGCCCCAACCAGAAGTACATTCTCATTACATTTTAGTTTTGCTTGCCTTATATATGATTTAATTATCTTAGAGAGTAAGTAGAATATATTACATAGTACTCTAAGCACTAGAAGAAATGAGACATTAACAACATTTCCCTGCCCTTAGCTTTCCTAAGCATATGAACCTGCCCTCATATTTTAGAATGATTTGCTTTCATCCCAGAGATTCAACATGCCACCTGTCAGTTTTGGAATGAAAACTCCAGGTAATTTTTGAAAAATATTTTGACTGAGATAGATATCAATTATTTCAATGCTTCCTATTGATCCCATAAACATAGAAACATGAGTAACATGGTAGGGATGGGAGAGTCTTACATAGACTATCTTGATCACATAATCAGGATGTGATCACATTATTACGCTGTTGGACTACTAGCTAAGTTATCACCCCAAACTATTACATGCAAATGTTCTACATTACTCTAACTTAAAGCATAACAAAACTTCATCTTTTCTCACCTAAGTGAACAATTGACCTAAATGATATGTGATTTTCATAATATGTTAAACATGTGTATATGCATCTCTTTGAATGTGATCCACATGTTTTTTGTCATATGAGATTTCACTTTTTAGGTAAACTTTTGGAGTATTACATAAAAAATTTTAAGTACACAAGTTATTGTATATTATATGGTAAATTTTTGCAGAAAAGAAATAACATATAACTACACCCCTGACTATAACAGGCCTCGAGAAAGTTGCCCACATGACACATACTGTACATTTTTGTGTGTAGCGTCTTTTATTCTACCTTATGTTTGTGAGATTCATTTACAGAATTGCATATAACATTAGTTCATACATTCTTGTAGATAAATAAAATGGTTGCCAAGATTTTGGCACCAGAAACCGGTTTCATGGAAGACAAGTTTTCCATGGATGGGGGTAGTGGGGATGGTTTAGTGTTGATTCAAGAGCATTACATCACTGCCTCAGAATTATCAAGCATTAGATTCTCAGGAGGAGCGTGCAACAGTTTACAGTATAGTCCACACTCCTGTAAGGATCTAACATTGCTGCTCATCTGACAGGAGGTGAAGCTCAGGCTGTGATATGAACAACGGGAAGGAAGCAGCTTTAAATACAGACGAAGTTTTGCTTGTCTGCCCAATGTTCACCTACTGCTGTGTGGCCCTGTTCCTAATAGGCCATAGATCAGCACTGGGTCATAGCCCTGGGGTTGAGGACCACAAGGCATAGAAACCTATACCACACCATTCATTTATCCATTTTATAATCTTGATAGAGATTTTATTTCTTTCCACGTTGAGCCCACTTTTACTATGTTCATTATTGTGTATGTCTTTGTGATATTGACATAACTATTTCTCTTGCTTATATTTGTAGAAATGGTGTTGCTAGATCTCATGATACGTTTGGTTTTGAAGATAATCTCAAATACGTTTCTAATGTGGCTGTCTCAGAATGAGAGTTCAGATTGCTCCATATTCTCATACACTTAAATCATATTAATTTTAGTCATCCTGGTAGCCTAGTAATACAATACTATTATTGTTTTTAATTTAAATTTGTATGTCGGCCAATGTTATTAAGCAACTTTCACATATTTATTGAACCCTTGGTTATATAGTTTTTGTAAAATGTCTCTTTAAGGGATTAAGTAATTTCTTTCCTCCTTTTTCCTTCCCTTCTTTTCCTGGGTCCTTTTTAAATTGGTTTGCATTTCTGTTTATTATACATTTATAAAAGCTCCATATATATTCTAGGTATAAGTCCTTTGCCAAATACATGTTTTGCAAATGTCTTTTTGGTGGCTTGCACCTGCATTCCACAAAGGTTTCTTTTGCTATACACTGAAATTGCTACTTTTAATGTAGTTCACGTTATTAAACTTTTCTTTTACAGTCAGCACTACTTGTGTTAGAACATTTTGCTCATCCCAAGCAGTAAACTAATTATCCTATATGTTGGCTTCTAGAATCTTTATTGCTGCATTTTCCACATTCAGATCTATACACCATATGGTATTAATTTTGTTTCTGATGTGTGGTAGGAATAGAAATTTATTTTTCTCTAATATGTACATACAAGTGCATGTTTACTATTTATTGAAAAAAAAATACATTTTCTAGTGCCCTAAAGTGCTATATTTGCTGTAAATCATGTTACTTCATACCTGTAAGTCTGCTTCTGCCTTCTCAGAGCTCTATGTGTAACCTTGAACTAATGTTGCACGACCGCCTTAACTAGTATGTCTTTGTATTGTCTTGATAGCTAGTAGTTTAAGTTATCCAGTAACGTGCTTTAAAAGAATGTGGTTGTTACAATTAATTTAATTCACATATAAAATGTAAAAACAACTAGTAAATAAACAGACTGCCACACTAGGAAAAAAAAAAAATCTTGTGGCCACATTGTTTTAGGTCAAGACAGGCTAACAGAAGTGTGAGTTATATAGCATATGCTTCACGAGGCCCCAGCGCAAAACAAGTGTAAGTTTAATATAACTCACATGGCAGTAAATGTGTTAAAAACAAACAAAAAAGACAATAACAAAAGAGAATCTGCTGAGAATGTGCATCTTTATAGGATTATTCCAACTTATTATATATTTATTAATTTTAGCTGTCAATTCTGTCTCTCTTTTACTAAAGGTCTTGCATATCTCACAATAAATTTTCTCAGAGCATTTAATGCTATGTTGATACTATTGCAAATGTTACCTGTTCTTTTTCCAATGAATTTTCCCATAGCTTGTTGCTGATGCATGGAAATGGATTGCATATTGTGTACATACCAGAGTCCTGAACTTCTGTCTTTTCTGTCTCTCTGTTCTCTACATACTTTTCTGTGTATATATAGAGATAGATATATTTTCCTTTTTTCTCTTATTTTATTATATTAATTAGATCCTCTAATAATATTTTTATTCAATATAAGTAGTAGTAGCAACGGAATCCTTTGTTCTGATTCCCAATGTCTGGAAAAATTTATAATGATTTACCGTTAAGTACAATGTTATCTGGAAAGCACTTCGTGTTTATAATGTCTTTATGAGATTAAGTTCTCCCTTATTTCTAGTTCACACAGAGCTTATTCATAAACAGATAATGAATTCTATTAATTCGCTTTCATGTATTGAAATAATCCTATCTTTTTCATACCTTAGTGTGGTGAATTTCATTGACTGAACTTTAAAGGTTAAATTAACCAAGTATTCAACAACAATCTCCACTAAAATGAGATATGTGATGTTTATACTGTGTATTGTTCATTTCTTAAAGTTTTATTAAGATATTTTCATTTATGTGCATATGAGAGATTAGCTTGGAAATTTCTGTTCTTTCAATATCTTTAATCTTGGTATAAAGGCTACATATAATAAACACATAGATCAAGAAACACATTTAGGGAGTATTTTCTTCATATTCTGCTCTCTATACAATTTTTCATGACACTGGTGGGTGATATTTATACCTGAAATATTTGAATAACTTCCAAGTAAGGCCACCTGAGACTGGAGCTTTATTGGCAGCAAAAGTTTTACTTAAATATTATATTAATAGACTACTCAGATTTTCTGCTTCTTGTTAGTTTAGTATTTAAATTTTTAAAATAATTTGTCCATTTTATCTAAGTCTCTAAATGAATTGTCATATTGCCCATATAAATTCATCTTACTTTGTTAATGCCTGTAGGGTTTTTATTAATGCTCTTACTCTTCATCCTGGTAATTTTTGTCTTCTATTTCTTTCATAACCAGACTCCATACAATTTTTTTTATGCAGATTTTTTCTTTTAGATGCATGTTCCCTGCTTCATTGTTTTTTATTCTTATTTTTATCATTTTTCCTCCTAATATATTTAACAGTCATTCTAATTTCTGTAATGGCCTCTACTGTTTTCTATGGGGTCTTTACAATTGTATTGTCTAATCTTAAAATATTTAAAATTGTTCTAGCTGTATTTATGTTATTGATTTTTAAATTATTCTATTTTATTAGGAAGATAAACAGTGCATGATTTTAGTAGCTTAAAATTTGTTCAGACTTAGTTTATGGTCTAGCACATGGTCAGTTGTCTATAAACAATAGAAAAATATACATTTGTCATTATTCTTTGCAATGCTATATATATGTCAGTTTTGCTAACTTTGTTAATCAATTTGATAAATTATTTTATGTTCTTAGTATCTTTGTGAGATTATTTTATCAAACGTTCAAAGAGATACATTAACTTATTTTTCTAAGGGTGTGACTTTTTTCTGTTTTATCATTTAATTCAGTAAGGATTCACTTAATATATTTTAAATCCTGATCTTGGACAAATACAGTCTTGCATTATTATATCCGCTTGATACATTCATCTTTTTAACAAATTCCCCCTACACATCCTGTAGTATGCATTACCTAAAAGATTAATCTTTTAAATATTATCAAATTTGTATGATTTTATACTAGCTTCTGCTTTGCATATCCAAATATAAGAAATCTGTGTTGTTACACTTGAACTTGTAACTTATAAACATGATATCATTGTGTGTTATTTACCCAAGCCATCAGTCATTGTCTTTTAATTAAGAAACTTACTCATCAAGTATTTACTGATGATATTTGAGTTAAGTCTACTTTAAAAATATTTGCTTTTATTGATGCCACTTATTCTTTGTTTCCATTTATTTTCTCTTTCTTGCACTTTTTGAATTTGTCTATTACTTTTTAATTATTTGATTTCCCTCCTTAGATTGTAAGTTATAGTATTATTATTACTAGTGCTGTTATTGTTGTGGTGGCTTCAGGTGCTGTGGTTATCAGAGAGATTATAAACAGCATCTTTTATTTATTAGACATTATTATTAATTATTATTTTTAATTCCCCAGTTAGTGCAAGAGTCTTTTAGCACTTTAATTCAATGTCCTGCATTCAAGTATGTTTTTTCCTGATGTAAAGATAATTTCTAGAGACTTTGAACACAATATCTTGCTCATACATTACATGTTATTTCTCATCTATCTTTTTTACTCTATAGATATAATCTATTCTTTTTGTATACCATGTGGCAGTCCATTATAGCAATATAAGAAATTAGTTCCCTTTCTCTCTTGATAGGAATTTTATTTGTTTCTCCTAAAACACTTCTGAAAATATTATCTTTGTGCCTGTCTCTTGGTTCTCATATGTTTTTTTGTTAACATTGGTTTTATAATTTGTAATTGTGCTTTTCTAGCCTTTTAACAGCTAAATGTGACAAATTATGATTGCCAACTAAAAACCGTGTCACCTCTAGTCTGTGAGAAAAGGTTGATATCAGAAGTGATTCTGCTTGTTATTATTATTTCTGTATCTTATTTTAGTGTCAGGATTTACCACTTCATGCTCTAGGTCCTTGTTTACTGTTTCAGCTCAGTTGTGTTCATATGATTGCTTATTGCTTAATCTCTTCCTCCAGTGGAAATGAACCAGAAAAATGGCCACTGGTTGGCAATGTTTTGATTCCCTGTTACAGATCATGGCTTAAAGTTGTTTCTCACATGTTCTCCAAATTAATCTTCAAAGCCACCCTGAAAAGGATGATGCTCATTTTACCTAAAATAGGAGGAAACAGATTAAGTGACATTCTATTTTCCCTACATGACCAGGTCTGTTTTACTTGAAAGCCCACACATTTTCCACTCCAACTTGTAAACAAAAGCCCACTGGAGGAAGACAACGTTTGCTCTTTATTTAGACTTTCAGACCAGAGAGGAATTTTAGGGTGAATGAAAGAAAATAAAAGATGACATTTTACCCCACGTGAACAAAGGTAAGACTGCTCTCACAAAGTGTGGACCATTGTTTAATGGTCAATGTCTCTAACGTATCTTTTCTCTCATTTGCTCATTTTTCCTTGAGACCCAGTGGACTCTGGGTAGTTCTCATTTGTATAGTAGTTTCATATCATAAACGAGGCCCTAAAATCCAAATCATTTCTCTGGTGTCACGGCCAATCTGTGGCCAGCAAAACACTTTTTTTAGTTCTCTAATGTTATAAAAATAACTATCTATAACTAATGACAGTCCTTTATTTTCATTATAACTTAGATTTTTTTCTGAATATTAAAAAGAACTTTATATACCTATTGTAGAAAGGGCATGAAGAAAAATACTTAATAGCAAAACAACCAAGACAGAGAATATTAACATTTTTTACTTTTATGTATATGTTTTAGTCATTTTGTGTACTTTCTTTATATATAAGATATATGCATTTACACAATTGAAATCCACTTATATTTATATCATATTTTGCTTCCCTAACTTGATAGAATAAACTTTTCCTCTTGTTTATGAGTTCTTTATAAACCTCGATTTAAAGACTGCATAATATTCTTTAACATGGATATATGTTACTTTGGTTACTTGTTCCCTGGTTATTATGCATTTAATTATTTGCATTTTTTATGAGTCTAAAGAATGTTGAAATAATTTTCTTTTTATATAAATATTTATCCTGATTTCACAGTAGTATTTTATATCGTATTTATAGAAGTAGAATTTGTGAGCCATAGGAGCACATTGTATTTATATTATTCACATTCAGGAAAATCGGACATTTTGTAAAATCATGCAAGTAATTTGGTTGCTAAAAAGTAGGTCGACATGGTGGAGGAAGTGTCAACGTTCAACACTCAGAGAGTAAACCAGGTTATCTGAGACGGGGTAAATGGAGGCATGCATTGACTTTCTCTGTTACCTTGAAATCCCCAAACATACTAGGCACTCATCTGCCCACCCTTATGAAAGTGATCAGTGTGCCCAGAACAGGGCTTGGTGCACACACAGGAAGAGCGTAATGTTTATTCTTTGATCTCCTTCCCACTCTGTGCTAACAACTTGTGTCAAATAGCACCGCGGTCCCGGCCTCCTTTCTTAGCTCAGAACTCCTTTTTTCCTTCCAAATGTGCATGCTGAGCCTCACTATGTTTGTGGACAATCAACAATTGCCTCTTCTCCCTTTAGGGGAATTGCTTTCCTTCGAAATTGTGGGAAAACCTTTATTTAATGTTTGCATTTGGTTGAAAAGCCCAAGAAGATTCAGCAAGGACAAGTAAACGAATATAAAATAGAGGAGGAGAAAAGGGACAGAATAAGAAATAAGATTCAGGAGCACTGCTTTTTTTTTTCCTTTTCTAAAATCAGAGAAACACAGACATACCACCCACATGTGCAGGTCACAAAATCAGAAATTCAAAGATGATGATTCTGAATATCAAAGTAAAAGTTACTCAGACAAACCCAGAGAGAATGCAGACGTTTCTCATTTACATGACAGACTTCCCCGACTAACATAAACGCATGAAATACTGCCTGTCTCAGTGACAGTCCTGTGTCTTCAATTCTTTGTTCATAGACACAATTTAGGATGAGAAAGAAAAATGGGAAAGACAATTTGTTGACATAACTTTCCATCTTTCATAAATGACCTTTAAATCTCTATTACATCCTATAGGAATTAATATACTCATTTTTAGATCAGGCAAATGAGAGGGGTTAAATTAACTAAATTGTCCAAAATTCTCAATATTTTTTCAAATAAATTTTAAGAAATTAGGCATATATTAATATCCAGTAAAGCTATTACCCCTAGAAATATATTTAGAAAATATATATATATACTAGTGGGTTTAATTGCTCCATCATTTTTAAGAACAAAAATGGAAATAAAAAATATATCATTAGTATATGGATAAAGTATAAGATATTCATACACTAGAAATCTGCATGGAAATTACAGTGAATGAACTGGAATTATGTGTATCAGTATTCCCAAATTATAATTCATACTAAAAGAGTAAGATGTTGAATGATGGCAGCACCTATGGCTCAGTTGATAAGGTGCCAGCCCCATATACCAAGGGTAGCAGGTTCAAACCCGGCCCCACCTGAACTGCAACAACAACAAAAAAAAAAGCTGGGTGTTGTGGCGGGCACCTGTAGTCCCAGCTACTTGGGAGGCTGAGGCAAGACAATCGCTTAAGCCCAGGAGTTGGAGGTTGCTGTGAGCTGTGTGATACCATGGCATTCTACTGAGGGCCATAAAGTGAGACTCTGTCTCTAAAATTAAAAAAAAACGGCAACCGTGAGTACAAGCAGCAGTGAGACTGCAAACCGGAAAGGCCTTACCTGTGAACTTTTTTGGTGTTCTTGGACTTGGAGCTCAGTTGAGCTGCATTGAGGAGAGCTTGAGCAAAAGTGTGGAGAACTTTGGGCATTGTCTGGGACCCCAAAAGGAGCCACTGTGCTGGGCTAAGTGAAAGCCATTGTGTGGAAAAACTGCTCCGGCAAGCTTTGCCCTCAGGGTCCCAGAGCAAGGATGAGGGGGACAAAGTAACCTAGTGACTTAGCAGCTTAAAGGCGGGAACAGAACTGCCTCACAGCTCTAATCCTAAAGGGCAGAGTGAGACAGATTTGGAACACTGGAGCCTTGGGCTGTTGCCTTGGGTAGAGTGCCCTGACGTCACAGCTCATAGCAACCTCGAACTCCTGGGCTAGGCACCACCCAGACCTCCATAAGAGGTGTGCAGCGACCCCCGACCCGTGACCCACACCCACTGGGGCTCCACATTCCCTGACCAGGAACTGCAGGAGCCACGCAACCCTGCGTCCCCCCTCCT
>CAUYPK010033313.1:0-17204 GCA_963574355.1 Loris lydekkerianus
CTTTACTATTCTACCCTCATTATCCACAACATTACCTTTGATGAACTGAGAAGAAGCTTGAGAAGAGATATTTTGGTTTTGTAAAACAAATCACCCCAGAAAATAGTTTCATGTCTTAAGTTTAAATCTTTAATCCAGTGATTGAGATAGACTCTCAATCCATATCTTTTAAGAGGACTTTTAAAAGTATTAGTTATTATTTAATAAGTGTAGTGGTATTTTAAAGTAGCCAAGGTATGATTTATTTAAGTAAATAAAAAACTTTTCAATATTTGGGAGTGAATATTTTAAACTCCCCAAATAAAACTTGATCCTTTTAGTGATTGTGGAAAACCTTCAACATTTGGGTGTTTAGAAACACAAATAGAATTAGTTTTTTGTATAGATTTAATTTCTAAGAAGTCAGGGAAACCAACTTGAGAAAAATGAAATGCTTTTCTGTTCCTTAATCATCATAGTTTATAATCATATTCATGTAAACTAATATCATTAGTAAATAACAAAATAGTCATATGAAATTGAAACACTGAGTTATTAACAGATTGTTAGCAAAAAATAGAAAATACAGTATTTTCAAAAAATATTATTATGATCATGAGGTAGTCACCCTCAAAAGATGGCCACGAGTAGGGCCTAATATTATTGCCCTTCTGTGGGCTCTTTCCTCTGAATCTAGGCCTTGTGACTTGCTTTTGACTAACAGATTGTAATGAAAGTTATACCATTTGACTTCCGAGGGTAAGTTATAGGAAATTTGCAGTTTCTGTCTGAGTCACTTGGACTATGAGCTCAGGGAGAAGCCATCCACCATGTATGAAGTCCAGTGTACTTGAGACTGCCATGTTGTGAGGAAGCCTAAACTAGCCACATAGAGAGGCTAATGTAAGCAAGGAGCAATAAAAAGGGCTCACTGGCTTTCCGCTCTTACTGTCATGCCAGTCAAGGTATCAGACATGTATCAAACTATCTTAGATTTCCACCTCTGTTGAGATGATTTCAGTCCAAGCCACCATCTTACTGCAGCTACATGAACTAAACCAAAACAAAACCACACAGGTAAGTCTAGGAAATCCACAGAACTTTAACAAATAAAAATAGAATCTTGTTTTTAACTACTAAGTTTTGGAGTAGTTCTACATAGTGAGAAATAAGTGGAACAGATATTGTTATTTAAAATTTGCATCAAATATGTTTAGTCATAGAAATTCAGGACCAAGATATTCTACTAATCCTTACCTTTTTGACTCTTTTCTAGATGGAAGTATTTTTGGCTAAAGGATAATGATAAAATATTTGAGGCAGAAATAAAGAGAGGTTCTGAAGTTGAGAATCAAAACTCAGCCAGATTCAACCTGAAGCATTTAGGACTACTAGGAAGCTTTAAAAAGCCATGAATCACACCTTAGGGACCCATCAATAATATGGGGATCATCAGGCTGAATTCAATTATTGCCTATTTACAGTTACACAAAACAAAACAAAAAAGATAATTTAAGGAAATTTAATTAAATAATTATAAATTTTCACTCTTTTTCCCTCATTTATTTCCTCCTTTCCTACTTTACATGGTATTTTGGTGGCTCAGTTAAACTTAAGTAGTACTTAATAAGGTTAGACTTCATATAGGAAGGTGGGATTTCTATCAGACTAATGTAATTTATAAGTACCTTTTCACATTCCAGATAGAGAGTACATGAATTCCCTGTTGTTAGAGACTAATCTTTCTTGATTACTGTTTGACCTCAAGTTCACTGAAGATTAGTATATTAGACATAATGTATTCAAGCTCATTTTCTAAGTTATCTTTCATGTTTTGTCAACTGCCAGGTGGACTCTGAATATTTTGGGGGAAATGTGGTTAAAGTAGTCCTAATTATCAGCTGCCTGAAGTACTTAGTAGGTATTTAAAAGAATATTAAAAAGGTCACATTTAATTTGACTGTAAGATTTCACGTGATTGTAATCGTGTCTTATATTTTCATGTGCTTCCCTAGCCTTTTTATGTCATATTTGAGAACTAAATATTTAAATAGTATTTTTTTTTTTAACATTCTAATACAGCATACAACTTTAGGTAGTTAAATATTGTCTAAGACATAATTTAGGACTTAATTAGCTTATATTGATAACCTCATCTAAAGTACAGATGAATGGAAAAGTATAATTATAAATGTAATGAAATATAGAACTGGTAACTATTTTAAGATATGCATGCTAATTGTGATTTGTACATATTATAGCCAAAGCATGCAATTGCAACAGCTTCCAAAAACCAAAAAGGATTTGAAAATCCTTTTCACATTTTGTACTAAACTAATTAATATATAAATCACATTATTTTTATATTTAAACCTAAAAAATAATTTTCACTTTTCTCCACCCATTCTAACAAAAACTTAATAGACATTGCTTTAAAAATGACACAATCCACTAGTTATTTGGTAAGACTAGCATAATCATAAATTTCCCATCCATGCTTTTTCCAAAAATACTAACCCATATTGTTCTCCCTGGACCTGTGTAGGGATGACTAATTCAACTGCTGAGGTCTCCCTTTATGTGTTTGATGGAACACTTGGCTTGCTGGACTACAGCTGTGTGTTTATGTGCAGTGCACACCTGCAGGGGCCTGACAAATAGCTGTAGTATGCAAAGGATACAAAATTACCCTGGCAGTGTTGCAAATAAGGAAGTTTCTGTTTTGAAGTCCACATGTGTGTGTGCTTCAGATGCCAGCTGGTATATTTATGTTGCATGCACAGATGTAAAACTGCCAACTGATTTTATACCAAATAAAGTATAATCTTTTTATATGTACTTTGTGTCAAAGTTATGAAGTGCTGTGTAAGAATGTTCTCATGACTTAGGTCTTTTAAAATAAAAACTGCTCTTAAAAATATGAACTCATGACATGATTAGGAAATAGGATAGTGACATAGATAGTATTTTTTAACCATTATTCTTGTGTGTAAGAATGTTATTATTGCTATATCATTAGATAAATAAAGTTTTGATTTATTATGATCGTTAATGATACAGATCCACTTTTGTGGCTAGAGTCAGTCAGGTCTGTGTTAAATCCAATGTATGAATACTGAAATGTGAGAGACAAATTTATATAGCTCCTTTAAGGCTTTGGCTTTTCTATGTTTTTAAGCAGACTTAAACATAATGAGTTGAAAGGATAGTACATTTGGGGCATTTTTACTAATTTGTTCTAAAAGAAATGCCATTATTTATAAATACCAGGGATAATATTCCCCAAGTCTATGGAAATTTTACAACCAACATAAAAATAGTGGAAAAAATTATTCAAAAAGCTTCGAAGGAAGCAATTTTTTGTTTTAACACATCCCTTCTATCTTAATGAAGAAATGTTTTATTTATTGTGTCTCCTCTAAACTAGAATAATCATTTGTTAGTTAGAAAACTGATCTTCAAATTAATATTTGCAAATTAGACACCTCATATCTGGCAAGATTGAGTAAATTCATTGTGGTAGGCCTATAGATAAGACCTCATATCTATTATTTAACTGCTGACTTGGATTTAGAGTTGCAACTTTTTTCAATTGTTATTGTTTCATATATTCATTTTCTCTAAGAACTGTCATAGCTTATCAGCTAATGGTAATATTTTCAATATATAATTGGTTTCTAATATTGATGACTATGCTTCAATTGAACCATTTTCACTAATGTATTTCAACTATGTTTGAACATTAAGAATATTTGGACATTGCACAATAAGAATTGGTTAATATGAATGATTGTATTTGTGCTGTAGCTATAATTTTCTAATGTTCTTTTATTTCATTTTATGTTTTTCTACCTATATATACATATATAAATATTTTCTATATAAATATATAAATATTTGTAAGTAGAGGGAAATAATTTACATGCTTCTTCAAAATGATATTAATTTTCTTATTAGAAAAATTTAGCATACTCTATAAGCTTGTTTTATAATGTTCTATTTAGTTTTGCATTTGAAACACATTGTCTTTCACATATGTAAATCTAAATACGTTAATTGATTCTTCTTCTGATATTGATGCAAATTATACTTATGATTCAACCTTGAACTTATAGAACTGCTTTATCACTGTTTCTTAATACATTATATTTTACTAACATTCTTGTATGCCTTCTTAATTGTTCATTATTTTTATTGATAACATCAAATTTATAAATATTTTTTATAATGCCTTTAAAACATTTAAATAACATTTTACTAGGTATGATTTCTTTTCTTCAATAGTAGATGTGGGGCAATTTTGGTTATAAAAGGGATGCATATTTGCTATTATTTCTGGCATAATTTTTCTTGAACATTTTTTGTCATTGGATTTTAGCCAATGTGGGAAAGGCCTGAGCTTTTGGCATTGACCCTTATCCTTAAAAATATGTATTTTGACTGAATCAGACATTTTAATTTATGAAGACATTTTGATTTGGAAAAAGTTTTATATAGACAAAAAGAATAGAAATTATATCTACTAATGGCTGGTCTGAAGGATAAGATGTTTGTGACAAAATGTACAATTAATCATATAGTGAAAGCACATGAAGAAGCCAGAAAATTCCAAAAAAGAATAGCAAAGTACTATGGTAGAGTTAAATGAACTTTTGATTAGAAGGCAGATAAGTTGTATGGTATTAATTTAATTTAACTTTTTGGAGATGGGACACAATTATAAGGGGGACTTTTTCTAACAAATGCAATCAGTGCAGTCTGGTTCTCTGTACCCTTAATGAATCCTCAACAATAAAAACAAAATAAAACAAAATGTTTTGTAATATAAATAATTTTTCTACCAGAGAAGGAGAATAGTAATTCTGATTTAATATTGATGTATTAATAATAATGGACAATAAAGTTCTTCCTACGATCAAGGAAGCATATAGTAGGTATTCAATAAATGTTGATTTTTTTTTAAAGTAGCAGTAGTAGTAACAGTTTGAAATATGAAGTAGCTAATTCCATAGGAAATAAAAGATGCATGTAAGGTTAACTCAGAAAGGTATGAAAACAGGAAAGCTTAATTGATGCCTTACATTTCTTTTCCTCAAGGAATATTTAAAAGACAAAATCAAATGTCAAATTTTTACAGATAAAATAACTTTTTATTACTTATTTGAGAGATTATGTTCTAAACATTGCTTGGTTATTTTGTGCCAGGGCCCAATGCCTTTAGTAAGGTATCACTTCAAACGCTACTGCCGCCACTGCAGGTTGCAAGCACATGATTGAAGGCTTCTACTTCTCAGCTCATGCCCAGATGTCTTTCAATAACTATAGCCAGTAATTTCTTCAAATTGCTCACTTTATCAGCAGCACATGTCATCAATCCTGAAGTGGTTGCTCAAGTCAAACTGCAGAATCTTTAGCTTACAGATGCAGCTGCAAACAGGTGAACAGGCAGAAAGTAATTTGTGCAGCTTGGTGGCTGTCAGACGAAAGACAGACAATCTGTGTTTAAAACAGATTGCAGGCCCTGTATGGGCCAGACAAAAGGGATTTCTCCAACTGCAAATAATTCCAAGGTTAACATATTTTCCTTTCTGCCATTAGGTGATTTGTTAAAATTGGAAACAATGAACATTATAAATCTACACAGAAACTGGAGACAAGATGAAAGAGAAAATCAGATCACTAAATAGGTTTACATTTGTCTTTCCAAAGAAGTACAACTGGCATTCATATAAGCTATTTTCTCACAAATTAAACCAAATTATAAAATAATTCTTTGAATCTTACAAGATTACAAATGTTCTAACTTGCTTTAAGAATTACTAATGTTAAAAAAAACCAATGAAGCCTGGACAGTACATTTCTTATAATAAATATTTTGGTTTCAAGAATTAATTGTTAATTTGTGGATATTAAAATTTGTTTTTTCCAAGTATTATTTAGTGTTTTCTGTGAAACTTTATTAATGTAGATTTGAAAAGGAGCCTATGCCAAATGTATCACACTTTTCAGCATGTAAGAATCTACCATGGTTATAGAGAAAATTCTTATAGAGAAAAACATTTTGAGGACCATTTACAAAAGTGGTTATATATATATATGTATAAATGTATATAGTATATAAGTGGTTTTATAAATATATATATATATATATATATATATATATATATATATATATATATGAGGACCATTTAAAAAAGCTATCCTCATGCTCCTCCCCCTTGGAGTTATTGGAAGATTACTCTGGAATGTTTGTAAATTCATGTGTAAAATAGTCACATTTTAAGAGATTGTTACATAACAGCATTAAGAATAGTTATCATTTTTTGTGTAAATCTCAAAATTGATACACTTTTGAGAATCTGTATTAGCCAAGTATTACTCATCAGTATTAGTCCATATAAGTGCTTACTCACTGAAATAAATACACTGAAGGACTGTGTTATATTACCTTATGAATACCTAATAAAAGAAGACTATTATTTAAATATCTCAATATGGTTAGATATTTAAAATATGTGGGCATGTGGACAGGCACAATGACTCCTACCTATAGTACTAGCACTTTGGGAGGCCAAGGCAGGTGGATTGCTTGAGCTCAGGAGTGAGCAGAACAGCCTGAGCAAGAATGAGAACCTGTTTTTACTAAAAATAGAAAAAAAATAGCTAGGGTAGTGGTGGGCATCTGTAGTCCCAGCTACTTGGGAGCCAGAGGCAATAGGATCACTTAAGCCCAAGAGTGTGAGTTTGGTGTGAGGTATGATGCCAAGGCACTCTACCAAGGGTGACAGAGTGAGACTCTGTCTCAGGAAAAAAAAGTCTCTGTGTGATCATAGATGTGTGTGTGTGTGTGGGGAGGCACATGAGCAGTAAAAGAAAAGGCCTTGTTTGTTGTGATCTGTAAGTGAATGTTACTGATTTATACTCTCTTCTTTCTGGCACTCTTGTGCTTTCTCTTGTTTCAGAATTTAGTGTTCTAATTGTTTTTAATAGATAATGAATTTCTGTAACAGTGTTTTAAACATAGTCTTCAGTGTCAAAGTGGATTTAACTTGCAGTTTAATAATATTATGAGATTTTGAACAAGTAACTTAACCTCTCAAGACCTTAGTTTTTCATTGATGAGGTAGGCGCATGCTGTTTTTGTAGTACTTAAAAAAGTTCATATAAACTATAATGTATTGAACCCAGTGCTTTTCACTTGTTTACAGGTTCAATAAATGTCACCATTTTCTGCTAGAATTTAAACATCTTGAGGAAAAGGGGATGTTTTTGTTGCGCCTGGCTGCTTCTTAGGCATTTGTTACTATGATTTGAAGTTCCTAGGAACTCAAACTAATCAGAGTGAACTTAAAATTGGTTCTGTAATTTCAGAGAGTCTACTTTGCTGATTTTCTTTAGTGATAACAATCTTTCCATGTCAAATACCTTGACCTTAGAAATGAAAACAATTCTGATTAAGTTTTTGAGACTAGACAAGGGAATATTAGTCTTTTTAGTTCTATTATTTTAGTTTTCCTAATACAGAGTAATTGTTCCTGATTATAGTAAATTTTCAGATATCCTTTTTTTTTTGAGATGATGTCTTGCTCTGTTGCCCCACCTAGACTCTAGTGCTGTTATCATAGCTTTCTGCAGCTTCAAACTCCTGGGCTGAAATGATCCTACTGCCTCAGCCTCTTGAGTATCTGGGACTACAGGAGCTCACCACGATGCCTCGATATTTTTTTCGATTTTTAGTAGAGATGGAGTCTTACTCTTACTCAGGTTGGTCTTGAAATCCTGAGCTCAAGTAATCCTCCCACCTGTGGGCCTCCCTCAATGCTAGGATTATAGGCATGAGCCAACATGCCTGGCCTTGAGTATCATTGATTTGTAATGCCAGCTTATTCTCTGTGTATAAGTCTTGGTCTCCAAACTGGCCATCCATGTTTCTTCTCCATTCTTAAACCAAAAATGTATGGATTTTAAGATCCAAGTTTAGGCCTTAACTTTAGATTTCTCAGATCAAAATCTCCTTGCTTCTAGAGTAGTACATAGAGTTTCTAAAATGTATTGATGTGCAAGTCTTATACCAGATCTGTTATTTTGGAATCTCTGAGGATAGGGCCTGGATGTTAATCTTTTATTAAAATCTTTTAGTGTCAATCAAATGTGGATCCAGGGTTGAGAACAACTGGTCTAGGACAGAGATTTGGCAAGGTATGGCCCATACGTAGGCCAAATCTAACACATCAGGTTTTTTTGTATTACGGTTTAAAATGAGTGTACATACAATTAGGTTACATTATTTGTGTTGTAAGGCAAAGCCCAGAGTCTGAGTCTTAGTTGAGTCCTTCACTCAGGAAATGTGTCATAGACTCCCACATGGTACCCCCCTTCTTGAATTTAATTGTGTTTTTCTCTCCATAGTTGTTAGTCTGCTATTTTCAGATTAGTACCAAGTACATGTGATGCTTGCTTTTCCATTCTTGAGATACTTTACTTAGGAGAATGTTCTCCAAATTCAACCTGGTAAGTAGAAAAGATGCAAAGTCTCCTTTTTATGGCTTAATAGTATTCCATGGGATACATATACCATAGTTTATTAATCCATTCATGGGCTGATGGCACTTGGGTTGTTTCCACATCTTTGCAATTATGAATTGAGTTGCTATAAACATCCAAGTGCAAATGTCCTTGTAGATACCTAGTAGTGGGTTTGTGGGGTCAACTTCGAGGTCTACTTTTAGTTCTTTCAGGATTCTCCATACCTCTTTCCAACAAGGCTGTACTAGTTTGCAATCCCATTAACAGCTCATCTGTATACCTCTGTACCCACACCAGCATCTGCAGGTTTGGGACCTTGTGATATGGGCTGTTCTCACTGGTGTTTGGTGATATCTCAAGGTGTTTTTGATATGCATTTCTCCAGTTATTAAGGATGATGAGCATTTTTTCATGTGTTTATTGGCCATCTGTCAGTTTTTCTGAGAAAAAGTTTTGTTCATGTCACTTGCCCATTGATTAATGGAGTTGTTTGCTCTTTTCTTCTTGATTTGCTTGAGTTCTTTCTGGGCACTAGTCCTTTGTTCTATTTGTAACATGTGAATATCTTCTCCCATTCTGAAAGTTGTCTATTTGCTTTCCTGATTGTGTCCTTAGCTATGCAGAAGGTTTTTAACTTGATCATGTCCCGTCAGTTGTTTTTGACTGGGTTGCAGTAACCACGATTTTTAGGTTGTTTAGTTATTATTTAGGGTGCTTTTGTGTTATAACAGCACCATTTAATAAATGCAACAGGGACTATATGTAAGCAAGCCTAAAATATTTACCATTTAGTCCTTCACAAAAAAATGTTTATCTATTTTAGATTCTGAGCTTTGATTCTTACAGCTTTGCATATTCCTGGTTTTTGTGTTTGTTAATACTTGAAACAATCTGTTTGAGCCTAAGTTTTGCTTATCTTTTTATTTCTTACTTATTGGATCGTTAGTTAAAGAAAGGCAAGATATTTTATAGCTCCTTGAAGCCCTCAGCACTTAATGGTTTTATGTTTTCATAGTTGGGTCTAAGTTAATGTATTAATTGACACTAGCTATAGGCCATAGGTTTTTGCAATGAGAATCAGCAAGAGGCAGTGTGGAGCTTTTGCCTTGCACACTTTCAGTTTCTTTTCTTTTCTTCCCCCCCACCCCCCCACGCATTCCAGTGTAATGTAAAGTAATAGAATATAACATAAAATACATTGGGGTTTCTTTCTTCTGCTTCTTCTGCTGCTTCTGCTGCTTCTGCTGCTGCTTCTGCTTCTTCTTCTTCTTCTTCTTCTTCTTCTTCTTCTTCTTCTTCTTCTTCTTCTTCTTCTTCTTCTTCTTCTGGTTTCTTTCTTCTGCTTCTTCTGCTTCTTCTTCTTCTTCTTCTTCTTCTTCTTCTTCTTCTTCTTCTTCTTTTTTTTTTTAAGACTGATTAATTAGAGCAATGTTTATTTACATGTGCATGGAGGGAACCACAAGAATGATTACCCAATGTCTCCATGATGGTCAGATACCTTTATAGATGCCTTTTTGAAGGGAAGGGGGAGAATGTAGAGTATGGGTGCAGCAAGTGGTTGCTAGGGAGGATGAATAGATGGGGAAACAGATTGACTTGTAAATTAAGCTCAGAGGTATTTTGTTTTAAATGATGTGGGCCAGGTCTGCTAGCCTTCAGGGGGAGGAAAAGAAGTCAATTGCCCCCTTTGATTCCCTACCTAGATCAGGTCATAAAATTCATTGTTTTAAATAGTAGTTTAGAATATTAGAAAACTATCAACTCATAATTCTGGCAAATCTCTAATTGTTTTTCATTTCTGTTAATCCCTTTAATCATCATTACTTTCATTGTTGTACTTAAGCTACCAAACAGCATATCACACTTCTTCATCATTACTCTTTTTAAAATTTGCCTTTATCCCCATTTTAAGGAGTTTGGCAATGACTGAGATATTTGTGTCTTTGAAATATTTCAGGGGTCTGTCAGATATGAACTTGATTCAATTTTGATAATAGATTTTCCCTACTTCTATTTAATGTATCATAATTAGCTTAGCCTTTGTTGTTAGTGTGGTCATAATAATTTTTTGATTGTATATTGTTTGAGAAAAAGAGACATGAAATGTGTTGCATATAGGCTTCTGTTTCATTCCCTAGGAATGATGTGTTTGACTAGTTATTAACTATTAACTGCACAAATTTTGTTCAAAGGTTCTTTCTATCTCAGCATTTGTATTCCAAATATAGTTAGTATGTATAACTGTGCTATAAAACAGGTATAATAATACTTTTCTTATTTAAGTAAGAAAAAAAGTAAGATTATCATTTTAAAAAGTATTTTTTCACTTGTTAAATAAAGTGAATATGTTATTTAGGGCAGGGAAAAAAATAAGGCACTCAGGCAGGTTGCTGACGGCAGTCCAAATGGCTGCTGAGAGTGTCTTTATATGCATAGGTAATGTGTTGTGCAATATAAGCTGAAATATATTCCACAAGGGAGGAAAACGGAATAGGTTACATACACTGTTCCTAAGAGCAACGAATATAAAACTCCATTACTCACTTTAGACAGGTGCTTTTTATATGAGGCTTTAAAGAAATATAAAACCGCTGGTGAAATGATTGGTTTGTATAGACACTACTTAGCTCCCAGTTCTCTGACCAGATAAAGAGGCTAAAAGTGTTCTTGCAATCATTTTTTAAAATAGATACAGGGATTAGAGGTTAATATTCTCTTGGTGTAATAACCTGTCACTATAACATTGTATAGTATGTGAAATTTGTATGTGACATGGGTATTTTCAGAGACACAGGAAAAGTTTTCTGGTTTTTTTTTTGTTTATTACAATAAAATGTCACTCAGTAAAATTTCTTTTCAAGATACATATATGTATTTAAAATAGTTTGGCCTGCCTAAATAACATTTCTTGGTAGTTTTCAGCGTTCATTTTCTGAGAACTACAGAGCATTTTATAGGTACTAAGATTGGATAAATTTTATAATTGCCGTAACTTTTTAGGATAGTGCTGTCGTTGGCTGTTGAACAACCACCATGAAGCATTAAAAATAGTATATGAGTCCATAAAGATTTATAGTATTCCCACCTATATGTATGAGCCTGTTTATTTCTCTTCTTTGAAACTTTCAACTCTTAGAACCAAGCACCTGCTAATTTTTAAAATATTGAACATTGTTTCACAAGTTAATTTTTATAAATAAACACGAACTAAAATAGAAGTGAATGGGATAATAAATAGTTACTTTTCTAATTTGTTTTAGGTTTTAAGTATTTGAACCACTGCTTGTCTTTTTATACCTGTGTTCATTGATTGATTTAACCTTTGTTCTGTCCTTCAGTCTCTCCCTTCCTGAACATCTTCCATCACCCCCCCACCCCCAAATTAGGTGAAATTAACATACACTCAAGCATTTAAAAATGTATAGTTTAGTGGTACTTAGTGCATTCACAATGTTGTACAACTAGTGCATTTACAATGTTGTACAACTATCAACTGTTTTTGTTTTCAAACTTTATTTTTTTTTTAATTTGCAGATTAATATAAGGGTACAGACAGGTTATAATGTTTGTGTTTGTTATGTAGAGTCCGAGTTGAAGTTGTGCCCCTTACCCAGGAGGTATGAGCACACCAATCCCCCTCTGTCCTCTTTCAATCCCACCACTTGGGATTAAATGTGTTTTTCTCTTGTGTGGGTGTGTATTTGTTCATCTATTGGTTTCATATTAGAATTGTGTACGTTAGATACTTGCTTTTCCATTCTTTTGATGCTTTTCTAAGTTGAATTGTATCCAATGCAATCCAGGTAAATACAAAAGATGTAAAATCTCCATATTTTTATAGCTGAATAGTATTCCATGGTATACATATACCATAGTTTATTAATCCATTCATGGGTTGATGGACACTTGGGTTGTTTCCACATCTTTGCAACTGTGAATTGAGCTGCTATAAACATTCAAGTGCAAATGTCCTTATACTAAAATGGCTTTTTTGTAGATACCTGGTGGGATTGTAAGGTCAAATGAGAGGTCTACTTTTAGTTCTTTGAGGAGTCTCTAAACTTCTTTCCAAAGTATAGAGTTCCATTTTGCTTTATGTGTAGTAATATTTTTTATTATTAAATCATAACTGTGTACATTAATGCGAACATGGGGCACCATACACTGGTTTTTATAGACCGTTAGACACATTTTCATCACACTGGTTAACATAGCCTTCCTGGCATTTTCTTAGTTACTGTGTTAAGACATTTATATTCTACATCTACTAAGTTTCACATGTACCCTTGTGAGATGTACCACAGGTGTAATGCCACCAATCCCCCTCCCTCCGCTCATCCTCCCTCCTCGCTCCCCTCCTCCTCACCTTTCCCCATATTCTTAGGTTATAACTGGGTTATAGCTTTCATGTGAAAGCCATAAATTAGTTTCATAGTAGGGCTGAGTACATTGGATACTTTTTCTTCCATTCTTGAGATACTTTACTAAGAAGAATATGTTCTAGCTCTATCCATGTAAACATGAAAGAGGTAAAGTCTCCATCCCATCGATCCACGAATGGAATAATAAATTGTGGTATATGTACACCATGGAATATTATGCAGCCTTAAAGAAAGATGGAGGATTCTGAATTTTATCAAATGCTCTTTCTGCATCTATTGAGAGGGTCATACGTCCTTGCTTTTGCTTCTATTGATATGGTAAATTACATTTATGGATGTGTGTATGTCAAACCAGCCTTGCATCCCTGGGATGAAATGTACTTGATCGTGATGCATAATTTTAGTTAACGTGTAACTATAATCTATTGGCTAAGATTTTGTTGAGTATTTTTGGATTTGTATTCATTAGTGAAATTGGTATGTAGTTCTCCTTTTTAGTGGAGTCCTTTTGTGTTTTTTGGTATCAGGGTAATGTTTACTTCATAGGAACCATTGGGGAAGGTTCCTTCCTTCTCAATGTTTTGGAATAGTTTCTGCGTTATAGATATAAGCTTGTTTTTAAAGGTTTGATAGAATTCTGGTGTGAACCCATCTTGTCTAGGGCTGTTGTTGTTGTTGGGAGAATTTTTTTATTGTTTCTTGAATGTCAGTGCTTGTGATCTGTTCAAGAGATCTATTTTCCTGTTTAAGTCTAGGGAGATGGTGTGATTCCAGTTATTGGTTAATTTCCTCCACATTGTCAAATTTCTGAGCATAGGTTTCTTGTAATAGAGATAAATCTCTTGTTATCTCTGTAATATTTGTTGTTATTTCCCCCTTTTTCATTTCTGATTGAGGTTATTAGAGATTTTACTTTTCTGTTTCTAGTTAATCTGGCCAAAAGTTTATCGGTTTTGTTTATCTTTTTGAAGAACCAACTTTTTGTTTCATTAATTTTCTGAATGTTCTTTAGTTTTCAGTTTCATTTATTTATGACTTAATTTCGGCTATTTCTTTTCTTCTGCTAAGTTTGGGTTGGATTGCTCTTCCTTTTCCATTTCCTTAAGATAATTCATTAGGTAGTTGATGTGCTCTTTTTCTGTGTTTTGGCTGTAGGCATCTAATGTGGTAAATTTTTGTCTCAAACCTGATTTTGCAGTATCCCACAGGTTTTGGTAGCTTGCAGCTTCATTGTTATGTTTGAGGGATTTATTTATTTATTTATTTATTTATTTATTTTTGAGATATAGTCTCACTATGTCACTCTACTGAGAGTGCTGTGGTGTCAGAGCTCACAGCAACCTCAAATGCTTGGGCTTCAGTGATTCTCTTGCCTCAGCTTCCCAAGTAGCTGGGACTACAGGCACCCACCACAATGCCTGGCTATAGAGTTTTTTGTTGTAGTTGTCATCGTTACTTAGCAGGCCCAAGCTGGGTTTGAACCTGCCATCCTAGGTGTATACGGCTGACACCCTGCTGACTGAGCTACAGGTACTGCCTATGTTTGATGAACTTAATAATTTCCTCCTTATCGCTTCCTTGACGCAACTGTCATTCAGCATAAGACTGTTTTAATTTCCATGTCTTTGTGTGGGGATGAAAATGTTTGTTGGAGTTGACTTCTACCTTTCTTGCCTTGTGGTCTGAGAAGGTATATGTTATAATTTGGATTCTTTTAATTTTATTGAGGTTATATATATATATATATATATATATATATATATATATATATTTATTTATATGATCTTTGGAGCATGATCCATGGGCTGATGAGAAGATTGTGTATTCCTTATCTTTGGAATGGTGTTGTTCTATTAAGCCCAGTTGTTCTAGGTTCACACTTAATTTCCTTGTATCTTTGTTTAGTTTCTATTTAGAGGATCTGTCCAATTCTGTCAGATGGGTGTTTAAAGACCCCAGCTATTATGGTCTTATAGGATATCATATTGCTCAGATCAATTAAGGTCTGTTTCATAAATCTGGGAGACTTTAAGTTGGATGTATAAATAAATACTTAGAATTGAAATGTCTTCTTGTGTTATTTCCTTCACCAGTATGAAGTGACCAACATGTTACTAAAATAATGTTTTGATGTTATTTAAATCATTAATATGACCCTTGCTATTAATACTGATTTCTCCTATCACTTTTTGAACTTCTTTGATCTTTTCATGTGGTTACTGTGTTTTCTCATGACCATTATTTTCAGTTTTCTTGCTTACTGTTTTTCTTTCTACTTATTTTCTAGGTGTTGGCCTTCTTGATCGCCCTTTTTTATTTATTTATTTGTTTATTGAGATAGAGTCTCAAGCTGTTGCCCTGAGTAGAGTGCTGTAGTGTCACAGCTCACAGCAACCTCAAACTCTTGGGCTTAAGCAATTCTCTTGCCTCAGCTTCCCAAGTAGCTGGGACTATAGGCGCCTGCCACAACGCCCAGCTATTTTTGTTGTTGTTGTTGCAGTTGTCATTGTTTTTTTAGCTGGCCAGGGCCGGGTTTGAATCCACCATCCTGGGTGTATGTGGCTGGTGCCCTAACCACTGAGCTACAGGTGCTGCCTTGATGGCCCATTACTGATCTCATTTTCTAATTCAGTGCTCTGATACTAGGTGATGTCCTCCGTTTCTGTGATTATATAGTGCTAACAATATTCCCACAACTTTTAATTTTATATATCCATCCCAGAACTCCCTTCTGAGGTCTAGAATTATCTGTTTAATGTTCATTTAACAACCGTTCTTAAGTTCCTTTCAGATGTTTCAGTTTATACACATTGTACACATATAAAATTGAAGTCCTAATTGTATCTCTGCTTCAAAAATTAGAACTGTAGCTGAAAGTACAAAAATGCTATTCCACCCCTGAGAAGTCAAAGACTGAAAATAAAAGATTATTCCAAAATGTGAACAAAAGGATAGAGAGTCCAGGTTCTGTGTGAGCAACAGTGGCCTTTACTCCCACTCAGGTGCAGGTGAGCTGAGTTTGAGAGGGAAGTCAGCATGTGGGTTAAGGTGGATGGGAATTTAAAAGGTCAGAGCAGTAGGGATTGGTGCATTCACTTTCCTGGGTGGGACATTCAGGTACTCATTTCTTCCTAGGCGGGTTGGTTCTGTTTGGGTAGGTTGGTTCTATTTGGGCAGGTCCTTCCATTTGACTCTTACCATCTCAGTTTTTTTTAATCTATTATAAGGAGGCAGGATGATGGGTGTAGTATCTCTTTGACTGCTTTTGATTGGCAGAGTGGGCTGCCTGTAAGGAAAATGGGAGGGGGACAGAAGTGGTGTTTGCAGGATCATTCTTGTGTCTTTAGTCTAAACTGGTTGATATCCACATAGGGTGAGGATATATACTGTTGCCTTGGCAGTAAATTGGGAGATGAGGCGGAGGATTATTGGTCCAATACTGAGAATGGACCTGGTTGATATCCACAGAGGGTGAGGATATATACTGTTGCCTTGGCAGTAAATTGGGAGATGAGGCGGAGGATTATTGGTCCAATACTGAGAATGAGAAAGATCATAATTGGTGGCACTGAAATAGGAAATAACCAATGAGGTCATGATTCAAGCACCACAAGGTTGGAGTAGTATGAGGGTGCAGTAAATTGCTGCTAATTCCCACTACCGAGATCTCTGTTTGTTTTGAAGGGTCTTTATAAGATGGCAGCATGGAGAAAGTTGCTTCCGTGTTTATTAGAAAAGAGATTTGCTTACTTTCCACTAGCAAAAATACCTAGAGTTTAGTTTTCCAGGATGGCGTCCAGGGGGCATCTTGATTTTCTGGGGATTGTCACTCTTTAGCAGCTAGGCCCAGGAGGCTGGGAAATTCCACTGGGTCCTGGGAGTGGCTGTGAACCAGATCCTCAGAAGGACCTGGGTAGTCAGACTTCCAGTGAAGACCTCTGCAGGCTGGGAACAATTTGGGGGGAGGGTTTGGCATTGAGTACTGCTTCATTCAGTGTCCTGGCCTACTGCATTTAAAACATGGTCCGGGGGGATATTTTCTTTTTTTGGACTGCCCAGAGGAGTTTGGAGAAGTAGCTGGGTTTTGTCTAATGGCAGAAGCCAATAACTGGAGCTGTGGGAGGTGCTGCTGCACCTTGAAGGCCTGGTTAATGAGCTCTTGCTGGGGGCAGGGGGGGACTGAGGGCCTGTGGGGTAATTTTTGGAGGCTTTTTTTTTTTTTTTTCTATAAATCTTGTACCGACGGAGATATAAAATGCATGGTAATAGGATACAGGTGAATATAAGGTATAAAACCTGGCCAGTACTATCATATTC
>CAUYPK010033316.1:0-26249 GCA_963574355.1 Loris lydekkerianus
AACATACATTGGGTTGCTTATACGTTTTTTCCCCCAAAATAAAACAACCTCCCAAAATAAAACCAAATTAACGGTTTCCTTCTGGGTTAAATATAACGCAACCCTCTGAAAAAAAGCCCCCCCCCCCCCCCCCCGGCTCTGTCTCGGAATGAAAATTAATTTACCATTAACTGGTTGCTAGGGCTACCCCGACTGGCGTCTAGCAACCAGTAACGTTATGCAGAGTCCTGACATCACTGCTGTGTGGAGGAGCAGAAGTTGGAGTGAGCGGTGAGCGCGGGTGGGAGAGAGGAGGAGACTTCCACAGATGTGTGTAGAAGAACAGGAGGATCAGATTAGACAGGTCGCAGCGAAGGTGGTGAGTGCTGGTCTGTCTCTGGTGACACTGCCTGATGCTTGCTGCAGCCCTCATGATGACTGAAGGTTCTCAGTCAGTGGCAGACCCTGCTCCAGCCCAGGTCCAGGCCCCAGCCAGCCCAGTGACAGTCCCCAGGCAGGCCCCAGGGGGGAAATGTCTGATAAAGGGGTGGGGGGACGTCTGGTGAAGGTGTTCAGTGGTACAGGGGTAGGGGTAGGGGGATCACTTAAAATGACACAGGAGTATCAGAGGGGACAATCAAAATGACACAGGAGGATCAGAGGGGACAATCAAAATGACACAGGAGGATCAAAAGGGGTTACTAAAATGGTAATCCCCCCTCTGATTCTCCTGTGCCATTTTGATTCCCTCCTCTGATCCCCCCTGTGTCATTTTAAATGATCCCCTCCCCCCACCCTGATACCCCAGTTCCTTTTTTTTTACCCTTAGAAATGAGCGCAAAAAGAAAAAGCTAGTCCGTGGAGTACAAGAAAGGAATGAATCGTGGAAGACTTCTGTAAAGAGAAGATGTTTCACCAGGAAATTCAGGGATTGGATTGTTATGATGATGTTTCAGAAGATGATGACATGATTGTCATTGAATAAATGAGTAAATTCTTGATACTATAGGATTCACAATTTGTCTGATTTGTGTTGACAACTACCGTACTACCGTACTGTATACAGGTAATAAATTTCCTTTATTTTCATTTAACAATAAATGTGTACCATATTCTTCTTCATGGAAAAATAAGACACCTCCTGAAAAGACCTAGCGCATCTTTGGGAGCAAAAATTAATATAAGACACTGTCTTATTTTCGGGGAAACAGGGTACTACTCAGCACACAGGGAACAAAGATGCCTGACATTTTAAAATATGTAAGACTGTTCTTCACAGGTAAAAATTATCCTGTATAAATCCCAAAGATTCCTTTAAGTAAGCAAAAAACTTGTGATTATTTGAGCCTAGAGCTTAACCATGTCTTACGTGTATTAAGTATTTTTTGCATAGTTTTAATATAGATTGAAATTTTCCAAGAGTGTAGTTATCTTGCAAATTGGGGAAAGATTGTACTTTGATTTGTTCTGAACTTTACCAAGAATTAGTCACCATTTCGGAAGAGCATGTTGCTGGCAGTGATGTACTTTAGTCTATATTTGCCATTACCATGTTCTCAGGGACTAGATATAGATATATGGGTATGAAAACATAAATATGTTCCTTAAGCTCTTATTTCAAAACATCAAATATAAAAAGTAAGCATTAAGAATTTTCTATTGAATATTGTTATAATCTTAATTCCAAACTTATATGGATACAAGTAACTCTTTCATTTTATCTTCCAGTATAATTGTACTCGAGCACATTCGTATTGATATGCACAGTATTTTATTACAAATAATTGCCTTTCATTTCTCTTTTGTATTCCAGTTTGGGCAATATTTTGTGTGTCACTAGATGATGTTATCTATGAATTTCATTTCTGGATACTATAAGGCATTACAAATAATTTTTAATCTTCACAAAAATGTATAGCCCTAGGGTGATACTGTTATGCACAGTCAGATCTTAAATCAAATAATGTGTTTATAAATATTAAAACAGTGTGATATTCTTACTAGAAAAGGTGTCTCTTTGGAACAGAATAGAAAATGTCCAAACAAGTATACTGGTATATAGACTAGTATATGAGTTGTGAATACAAAGATAGAATATCAAACCAAAGATGAAATGAAAGATGATTTAATCCATAATGTTGGAACAACAGGCTAACACATAACTGAAACCACCCTTATAAACTGATGAAGGAGTGCAAGGGGAGAACTAGAACAAGGGTCCCCAGAACTCCTCCAGTGAGTAGGCTTTGCTAAAATCATGATGATAATCAGCCATTGTTCCCTCATTTGCTTGATAATGATCGTGGTTCCCACTGTTTGCTTCTTTACCCAGGAGTCAGGCATAGTTGTCCACAGAAGAACATGACCTGTTTGGATTCTAGGGGTAGTTTTTGGGATAGCTTTTTCAGGTCCTGCATTCTAGGGATGGACCCATCCAGAAAGTGGAACTGATTCAATTGTCTTGGACACTTTATCCAAGATCCTGTATTCCAGTACCTGACCACCCAGACAGTGGCCCATACTACAGGACTAACTACTCCACCCTGAAGCCAGCCAATTTCCAGGGGTCCTCGAAGTTTTTAAATAGGGGGCCAGTTCACTGTCCCTCCGACCGTTTGAGCGCTGGACTATAGTTAAAAAAAACAAACAAACAAACAAAAAACTATTAACAAATTCCTATGCATACTGCACATATCTTATTTTGAAGTAAAAAAACAAAAAGGGAACAAATACAATCACACTGCCTCATGTGGCCTGCGGGCCGCAGTTTGGGGACCCTTGGAATCTTTTGTCCACCACACTGTCTTTAAAATCTCTGTCCCTCAATTCCTGGGGAGGTGGATTTGAGAGAATTCTCCTGTATCCCCACTTAGCACTCTGTGGAATAAACCCTTTCTCTTTTGTGAACCTGCTGTCCTTGGATATTGGTTTTCTCTTGGGTAGCAGGCAAATGAACCTGGCCAAGTGGCAACATATGCGAGATGTATAAAGTGTTCTTCATGTACCAAACTAAGTTCTAGATTAATTAAAGGTCAATTTAAAAGAATTAAACCCCAGAAAAATCTAAAGAAAATACCAGTGATCATGTATCTCATGCCTAGCAGAAATGGCCTTTTTAGGCACACAAAAATAAAAATAATAAAGTATTGTCAAGTTAGCATAAATACTAAAAACCTTTATATGAAAAACAGAATAAAAACACAGCAGTGAACTGGAAACAAGAATTTGCAACATTTCCGAGAATGGATTAAGGTAGTTAACATAACAATTCCTATGTATCACGAAGAAAAAAATATCAATGGAAAAAAGGTCCAAGAATAAAAGATAATTTATGAAATAAGGACTACATAAACCTAATAAATTTAGAAACAGAACTAGTTTAGCCTTACTAGTGGTAACAAAACATAAATTAAAACAAGTCAGCATTTTTCACCCATTAAATCAACAAAGGTGTTTTTTAAATGACAAAACTTGAACTTGATGAGTAGGAAAAAATGGCCTTCTGTGGGGCTGTAAACATTTACTAACAGTAAGTATCAAGTACCATAAGAAAAACACAGTTTCTGACCTAGCAATCCTCTAGGAATATACAGGGAGTATCTGTGCGCTATGATGTTAGCACTGCGTGCCAAAAGCACCAGTTCCAACATCTGTAACCCTAGTACTCTAGGAGGCCCAGGCTGGTGGATTGCTTGAGCTCAGGAGTTCCAGACTAGCTGAGCAAGAGAGAGATGCCATCGCTACTAAAAATAGGGAAAATTAGCTGGTAGTTTTGGAGGGCGCTGGCAGTCCCAGCTAGTCGGGAAGCCGAGGCAAGAGGATCGCGTGAGCCTAAGAGTGAGACAGCTATGAGCTATGATGATGCCATGGCGCTCAAGAGGATCACTTGAGCCCAAGAGACTGAGGTTGCTGGGTTGTTGTGATACTGCCACAGCACTCAACCCAGGGCGACAAAGTGAGACTCTGTCTCAAAAAAAAAAAAAAAAAAGAAAGAAAGAAAGAAAAGAAAAGAAAATTTAAACCCTTAAAGTGGGGGTAGGGGAAAGCTGGCATGTTGAACAGGATAGAATATTTGATGACGATTAAATATGATGTTAAAGTTCTGCGAAAGGCGAACGTGTGGGGATGGAAAACAGATCAGTGGTCGCCACGGGCTGGGTCACTCCAAGGAGCTTGAGAGAATTTCGCGGGACAGGGACGAGGGGTGGTAACATGTTCTATATGCGAGCGGGAAGTTGCACGACCGCAAAAGTTCACCCAAACTCATGGAAGTGTACAGTAAAAGGGTGAATTTTGCTTTAGGTGAATGACACCTCAATTAACGTCACTTGAAAAAAAATCTTGTGGCAGAATACCACACAGCCGGGGAAATGGAAAGGGCCGATTAAATGAAGCCAGTAATTTGCAAAGCAGTGTGCGCAGTGAGCCTGGAACTCGGCGGGGTGAGGAGGGTTTACACACGCGGGCAGACACACTGGAGGGAAAAGCGCCGGAACACGTCAGTGTCTCTCTCCGGGGGTGAAACTAAATACTGTTCTTCTCCCGGCGTTTTGTTTGATTTTTGTAGCAAACAGCTCTTCGGTTATGGGGAAAATGTCACAACAACCTGGAACTGTGGTCCGCTTGCTGCGGCTTTCAGGCGTAGTAGCGCGCTGCTTGCTTTTGGGTAGATTCATCCAGCCCGAGAGCGCCCGGGCGAGGGAGACCCCGGCAGCCGCAGAGCTGGGCCGGGCGGCGCCCGCGCAGCGCCCCCGCCAGGTGTCGGGAGCAGCAGGCGGAATCTCCTTTGTTTGGCCGGGAAAACGTCACTCCCGAGAAAACGAAACTTTCCAGCTTCTGGAGCAGAGTAGTGCCCCGCAGTGTGTTGGGAGGAGCAAGCGGAATCTCCATTGTTTGCCCGGGAAAACGTCACTCCCGGGAAAACGAAACTTTCCCGCTTCTGGAGCAGAGTAGTGCCCAGCAGTGTCTTGGGAGGAGCAGGCGGAATCTCCATTGTTTGGCCGGGAAAACGTCACCCCAGAGAAAAGGAATCTTTTTCCACTTCTTGAGCAGAGAGGAACCCAGACAGCCTCATCATGCTGAGTGAGTCTTGATGCCACGGGGCTAGGGCTGGGTAGGGGCCAGGGCTCCCTGATCCAGCCTAGGAAGGGCAGGGGGTGCCTTCATCCTGTTTCCATCATCTAGCTGACTTGTGAGCTCTCTCCCCCTTTCTCTCTAGGAGTGGTGACTGCTTCTGTAATCGGAGGAGGTGAGTTACTTGGATTGGTTCCATCGCCAGGACTTCACCTGGGCCCTGGCCAGGAATGGCTGTGGGGTTAAGAGGGCTACCTAAAGCCCCTCACCCTCTGCTCCCTGAGCTGCCTAAGGAGAGTAATACTCAACAGTACCCCAGGGAAAAGCTGTGCCTCCTCCCCTGCACTCCTCCCTTCCCCTCCAGTCCCAGCTTCTCCTTTAGTTCTTATATACATATAATGGGCACATAAGGAAGGTATTGTTTGGGAGGGGGGGGTTAATACTAAGTAAACACAACAACATTTTATTCCCTCTCCCCCCCATTTATGCACACACACACACACACACACACACACCTGAGAGCCATTGATAGCCAGTGACTTCCCAGCCTCACAACAAGTTAAAGACAAACCAGGGCCTGGAGCTCCTGGCTTGTCCCCACCTGGCTCTACACCCTGGCTCTACACCCTGGCTCTACACCCACCACCTCTTCTTCACATTGGGATCCTCTCCAAGCTGCTGTCCTTTAAATGCTAAAGTCCCCAGAAACTGTCAAGGAATTCCTAAGGGTGACTCTTCCCCTGAGCCCCCACCCCATCCAGCTTCTCTCCCCCCACAGCTCTGGCCGTGGGAGCTATGCCCATGGTGCTCAGTGGCATAGGCTTCACGAAGGCAGGAATTGCTGCCTCCTCCATAGCAGCCAAGATGATGTCTGCTGCAGCCATTGCCAACGGGGGTGGAGTTTCTGCTGGCAGCGTGGTGGCTATTCTGCAGTCAGTAGGTAAGTCTGGGGCAGGAGGACCAGAGCCAGGAGAGGATCCTGCCCAGAGGCTGGGCCTCAGGGAGACCCTGTCCTCTCCCTGCAGTTCAGGGCTTCTCAGTGTTAGGGTCCTTTTTGTCTTCCTCACTGTCTCCTCCTCTGGTTGGGGATGGGACCAGCCTGGGAGGGTACAGCCTAGGACATTTTCATTCCTGGTAAACACTTCAAAACCTTGGAAAGTACCTCACTCTCTAGGTCTGTGGAAGATGATGAAACCTGTGATTTCTGAGTCTTCTCTGTTGCTAGAGGATTCACCACCAGAGCTTGTGTCTCTTTTTCTGGGCAGCTATCTGCAGCAGCCCCTCCCCAAAGTAGAGATCCTGGCGCTTTAGGAAGTCAATTTGGGGAGCAGGAGTGGGCTATCTGAACCTCAGGCTTCTGAAGGATCCCCAAGTTTCCGAGTCCCAAACACCAACCAGGAGATAATGAGACTGCCTGTCCCCCTAAATTCACCCTCCCTTTTTCCCAGGGGCAACTGGACTCTCCACGGCATCCAACCTCCTCGTGGGCTTTATTGGGTCTGCTCTTGGGGCTTGCCTGGGGAGATTGAGATAGGTACCTGCTTCCTCTTACCCAGAGGGACTGGAGGGAACAGCCAGGTGGCTCCCATGGGGGAAATGACTCTCCAGGGCCTCTGGATGACAGCTCCTTAATGACAAGCTTCCTTTTCCCAAAAGTGTTCAAGAAAGCATGAAAAATAAAGATAAAATGCCATTAGTGTTGGTGTTGCATTCTTGTGGTGGGGACAGGGCATAGTGCCACTGCAGAGAGGGCTGGATGAGAAGGGACTCAAGAGGGACTAGCACAGGGTGGCTGTGAAGGGAAGCCAGGTCTGTACCCAGGCCCTCCCCTCACTCTATGATCCTGGGAAGGTCACGTCTGCCCTTTGATCCTGAGTTTGCTGCTCTTCAGATGGGGGAGTCAGACTAAGTTTCTTTGTAGATCTCAGCTGGAGTCAATGTTCTGGGTGGTTTGGCTCTCGGTCACCACTTGAGCCACTGACCTTTAATCACTAAGCCCTTTGTCCTCAGGCAGGGTTCACCCCTTCCTGCTTATCCAAGACTTAGTATGACTCTAGAATTTCAGTAAGACTGTCTGCCTGACCTGTGGGCCTACAGAGAGAAGTTTCGTTTCCCTATGGAGCTCTGTCCCTTTTGGTCCGGAGTCCAGGGTCCTTAGTCCCCAAGTTTATTGCTAGAGCCTGTAAGAAGGGACTGGCTTCCCTCCCTTGGTGGGCCTCCCAAAAGGCAGGCCAATGCAGAATGCTCCATGGCCAGAGGCCCACTGTGTGCCTGGCCCTGGATCAGATGCCTGGGGTCCTGACACGGAACTGACCTGGCATCTCCTTGCCCATGAGATAAGCTGTACTCAGCTTTTGGAAGGCTTGTGGAGACTTGGTCTCTGACTTCAACTAAGGTCCCCACTCTGGGCTATTTGTCTGTCACACTTATTATTCTTTCTTTGCTGCCTCTCCCCACTTCAATCCTATAGTTTGTAGATGGTCTCAAGGGCTCCATCCCACAGGATCCCCCTGGCTGCAGAAGATCAGAGGGGTCCTCTCTGCCCAGGGTGCATAATGTTGAAGGAGCCAAGCAAGTACACAATTATGTTAAGGGACTTGAGGTAAATTATAGCAATGACCACATTCTCCACCTCTCTCAGTGTGTCAGGAGGTGGAGTTTGTTTCCCTTCCCTTTGAATCTTTCAGTCTTGTGAGTTGCTTTGACCAACAGAATACCAAAGTAATGGTGCAGGCCCTAAGAAGTCTTATAGCCTTTTCCTGTACCTCCTGGATCCCATTCCTGCCATGAGAAAAAGTCAGATTGGCCAGCTGGGGGTTGACAAGCATATGAGCAGAGCAGAGTCAGAGTCATTCCAGACAAGGGCCCAGACATGCAAAGCAGGAAAAGAGAATGAAGAGCGCTCAGGAGAGGACTGCATTAGCCTCCCGGCAAAGTGGCCCTTGGGAGGACCACCTGGGGAGGTGGCCGAGAACCTCCTCAGGATTCATCGGCTCGTCTGTGAAAATGGGGTAATGGCAACGCTTCATGGTGGTGGCGCGGATTCCAATACTTAATATACTTAACAGCGCTTAGCTCGCTGTTTGTCGAAGACGCCCTGTAGTGCTGCTGCTGATCTCCGTCTTTGGCGCCCTCTGGTGGGAAAGAATCAAATTCTCTCCTTGGTCAGTTTCTTCTCGGGTCAGCGGGGGTCCCACGCCGCAGTGTCCTCAGCAAAGGGAGGCCTCCCGGGCCTGGACACCTCCAGTTCTGTTCTTGGCCATTGCTCCCGGGCAAGATTTGCTCCTATAAAAAGTGGGACGGAGTTATTTCCCAGCACGAGTGCTTTTTATCTGATGTGCCCTGTGCGTGTGCAGCACTGTGGGAGCCTTGTCCCCACTCCTGTACTCTCTCTCCTAGTCCCTACTGCTGTGCTCTACTTCAGCACCCGTGACTATCCCTCCCAGAGCCCCATCCAACAAGGCGGGAAGCGTTGGGGTGTTGATGCCTCCCAGAACAACCCTCAGCCAATGATGAATGAAAGTTGGGGCATGAACACAAATGTCAATGTCAGGTGGACCAACACTAGCCTGTTCCTTACTCTCTCCTGAGGGCCCCAGCAGGATTGAACCTCGGTTGCCCACAGTGCAAGTTCACTCATTAAGAGGCCCCTTCTTGGCTGCTCTCCCTTCCCTAGGCCATCTCCCAATTAAACTTGCATTCAAATCCTTGTGGTGAGGTCTCAACCTAAGACAGCTTCCTGTCCTCTTCTCTGTCCCTACCTGGGAGCGCACAGGACTGAGCCTGAGACAAGTTGTTCTGACACATGGCTGTGTTCAGGCCTCATCCATTTCCTTCCCCCAGGGTAAGGATCAGACAGAAAGCTTCACCATTTCCTGTGCAGTGTTCCACCTGCTCAGCACCCCAGATGTCCCCCAGTGGCCAGAATCCAAACGGAGAACACAGCTCAGTTTGGGGGCTGGACCCCAGTTCTGCTACCCAGGACACTGCCATGTGGCAAGGCAATGGGGTAAATCCCTCAAAGCTGTGGACCATGCCTGTTCTTTGTCAAGGAAAGCCTGGCTCAATTTCAGTTTTAAAATGTTTCTTTTATCTTTTCCACTAGTAAATCCCAGTTACCAAGGACATTGAAGAGAGTTTGGCGAAGAGTGGCCTCAAAATGGTTAAAACTATTGAACTACTCTGCCCCCACTCCCACCTCCAAATGTCTTCATCAGTTTGAAATTATTTGAATCAGTGTGAAAGTGAATTTATCTCCCTGAACACAGGCTGGCTGCTCAAGGAGGCAGCTGGGAGAGCTGGTGGGCAGAGGGCCAGGATAAAGCTGCAAGTTTACAGAAACTAATCCACAAAGCAGGCCATTCTCTGTCTATGAATGGACACCCATATTCCATAGCAGCAGGAGTTAGGTCCCTCAGATCATTTTTTACAAGTTCTTTTAACAACACCTACAAAATAGGGCTGGTAGCATCACCTTTCTTGGAATAGTGTGGGAATTTTCTGTGATGAATCATGGGCAATGGCTTGGCCACAAGTATATATTTTGTAAATGTTGTTTTGAGCCTCTTGTTCCAGCACCGTTACGATTGCTCTGGGAGTATTTAGAGTGCGCCAGAGGTTGGTAGGGGAACTTAGGACAGAAGGTGGGGTTCCAGGACACAGGAGGCCTTTTCTTCCCTCCCCCAGTGCAGGTGCTATGGCAGTCACCACACCTCCACCTTCACCCCTACATGCCACTACACCTCCTGCAATTTGGCATCCCTTTCCATGCCCACTGGTTTACACAAACTCAGAGCAACCACTTTGGTCCCCCTTGGATCCTTGAGTCTCCTGGAGAGTGGGGAAGGCAGTGATGAAGCTGTACAGCTGTCAGGATGAATACAGTTGCCCTGTGACTGAGAGGGGGTCACTGTAATATATCTGCACAGGCCATGTGGAATATGGGGGCTGGGGGGTGTCTCAGATGGGTTGTACACAGCTGCTTCACAGGGGGGTAGTCACCAGGAGGCAGTTGTATAAATGAGATATTTGGAACAACCATCTTGAAGGTGTGGGAAGTAGCAGAGAATTGGAAGCTGTCAAGGTGACCAACCCCTGGTTCTGTATGAGAAAGTCTAGTTTAGATTCAAAATGGATGCCAAGGGAACAAAAAGTATAAGAATTCCCTACAGTCCTTGTCTTGGATTTCATAGCCTGACCACCAGCATTCTGGGTGCCTACTGATAAAGATTGAGGGTCTCAACAATTGTTATGCAGACTCTTATTTTCAGTATGAAAATTCTGCTAAGTCTTACCTGGTGCTCCCTTGGTCCAGAGACCCAACCTCTCCAGAAATAAATTTCCAGTGGTCTACTGAAGAGATTCCCTTGATCTGTCTGCTTCTTAAACAGACTTCCAGCCAGCCCACTTGCTGTCAGCCTACCTTACCACCCACCACCAGAGTGCATGCCACTCTGCTGACCAAGCCTTTGGAGGTCCTATGGACAAAGTTGCCTCTTTCTCTTTACTGACACCAGATTCAGCTTTCTTGGAGCTGCTAAGTGGAACCTCTTGTTCATGTCATTTCTGGCTCCTAAAATTTTGTTACTGTCATCTTACTTCTCTTTGTCCATGGATTTATGCTGTTCTTTAATCCTTGACTGATATTTTAGTGATGTTTCTGACGTGGAACAGAAGTCAATATGACCATCTTTGTTTGGTTAATTCTTCTATTGCTTGCAATCAAAAGACTCCTTACTGTATTCATGAATGCACGTTTGTTTGCAGTAAAAGAAAGCCCTCTTGGCTTATACAACAGACATGTGTTTCTGTTACTCTGTCATCTAAGTCCCAGCTGGAGTGGTGGCTCTGCTCTGGAAGACCCAGGCTGCTGCAGTCTTGTTGTTCTGCCTTCCTTGAGGTGCTAATATCAACAACAGGTGTAACAGGCACTCCTGCCTGCAGCAGAGCCCATGGAAAAAAAATAAGGGGGCAAAGGAGGGTCCAGGCACTCCCTTTAATTGCATGCCCAGAGAGTACATGCCTTGTTTCTGCTCACCTCTCACTGGACGGAACTCAGCCCCGAGTACATCTAGTTGTGAGAGGGTTTGGGAATCTAGTTTTTCCCTGGGAACCAGTCAGGGCTCTCTTCCTGTGAGCCAGAAGGAAAAAGAAGACACTGGATGACTTATGCATCATGCTGGATGTGTAGTGCCATTAATTAGGAAGGGACAGAGGGCTCTGGGGTCAGTGGCTCACCACGTATCTTGGCTACACTTTACTTATTCCCCCCAACAGGAACCTATAACTTCAACCATGAATGAAGGGGAAACTGAGGCCCATGAATGGCTCCAGGCTAGAGAACCCATCCCTTGCAAGTCTGGGATCCAAAGCCTGCTTCCTGCTGATTCTGGGCTTGGTCAACCTGTTACCTCCCTCTGATCCTCCACAATAAGGCAGGCTGGGAGAGCAGAGAGGTCTTCAACCTGTAGCTCAGAACTCCCCAACCAGAGCTGCAAAATGCAAAGATGGGGAGGTGTACCTGCATGTGATCTTTATTTCTCATTTTTTTTGGACTTGACTGGGGGTTTTGGAGGTTCATCTTGGGGTACATTTTCTCTTGGCTGCTCTTCTTCAGCTTCAGGTTCAGCTAGGGAAGAAGGTGCCTTTTTTGAAACCCCCAACCAGGCCCCCAAAACTGATCCAGTGGCACCCAGGAGGATATTGGATGATGTGGAAAGTCCAGCAGCCCCTGCAAAGAAAACAAAGGGTAAGCATAGGGGAATGGGCAGTGGGCAGTGGGCAGTGGCCCAGGCCCCTCGGGAGGCCTGAGGCTCATAAACTTCATCTGGATCCCTCTTCCATGTCCTGAAATCCCCTAGGGCTCTGCTTTGGGCAAAGAACGCTGGAGGTGGCTAAAAGAGAAAAGAAGATAACTTCACAGGAACAGAGAGATGAAGAGTCATTCACAGAAAGGCAGCGCCTGTGGCTCAGTGGGTGGGGCGCCGGCCCCATATACTGAGGCTGGCGGGTTCAAACCCAGCCCCAGCCAAACCGCAACAAAAAATAGCTGGGCATTGTGGCAGGCACCTGTAGTCCCAGCTACTGGGGGGCTGAGGCAGGAGAATTGCCTAAGCCCAGGAGTTGGAGGCTGCTGTAAGCTTTGTGATGCCATGGCTCTCTACCCAGGGTGATAAAGTGAGACTCTGTCTCTACAAAATAACAACAACAACAAGAGTCATTCACAGACAGATCCCATAATAATAATAATAAAAGAGTCATTCACAGACAGATCCCAAGAGCTGCACCATCCCCTCACTTTTTTTTTTTTTTGAGACAGAGTCTCATGTTGTTGCCCTTGGTAAAGTGCTGTGACTTCATACCTCACAGCAACCTCAAACTCCTGGGCTCAAATGATCCTTTTGCCTCAGCCTCCCTAGTAACTGGGACTACAGGTGCTCGCCATAACATCCAGCTATTTTTAGAAATGGGAGTCTTACTCTTGCTTAGGCTGGACCATCTCCTCACTTTGCACAAGAGGCCAATGAGGCCCAGAGAGGGGAGGGACACGTCCAGCTCACTGGGGTGTCATATTTGGGTAAAGTTGAACCCAGAGCCCAGTCATCATGCACCCTGGGCCAGGGCTCCTTCCCTCCACTGCCATCCCAGCACCTCCTCACTCCTCTATTCTCACGTTAAACCTCACTCAGAAGGAGGCAGAAGAAGAGACAGTGAGGGAAAGACAAAGGCTGGTATGCTGAGTATCTCAGAACTGCAGGGAGAGGAGACGCTTCCCCTGAGGCCCAGCCTCTGGGCTGGATCCTCTCCTGGCTGTGGTCCTCCTGTCCCAGACACTTACCCACTGACTGAAGAGTAGCCACCAGGCCTCCGGCGGAAACTCCACCCCCGTTGGCAATGGCTGCTGCAGACATCATCTTGGCCGCTATGGAGGAGGCAGCGATTCCTGCCCCTGTGAAGCCCATGGCACTGAGCACCACGGGCACAGCCCCCACGGCCAGGGCTGTGGGGGAAGAGAAGGATGGGGGTGGGGGCTGGGGTACGACACCCCCATTGGGAATTCCTTGACAGTTTCTGGGGGCTTTAGCATTTAAAAGACAGCAGCTTGGAGAAGGTTCCCAAGGTGAACAAGAGCTGGCGGCTGTAGACCCACTTGGGGACAACTGATGTCTTAGGAGGACCAGGTACAGCTCTGATTTGTCTTTAACTTGCTGTGTGAGGCTGGGAAGTCACTGGCCCTCGCTGGCTCTCAGGTGTGTGTGTGTGTATAAATTGGGGGGGGGGGTGAAATAAAACATTGTAGTGTTTATTTAGCATTAAACCCCCTTCCAAACAAAACCTTCCTTATATGCTTATATGCAAATAAGGACTAAAGGAGAAACTGGGACTGGAGGGGAAGGGAGGAGTGCAGGGGAGGAGGCACAGCTTTTCCCTGGAGTACGGAGTATTGCTCACTATAGGCAGCTCTGGGAGGGAGATGAGGAGGGTGAGGGCAGCACCGCGTCTCTGTGGTCTTCCAGTCATCCCGGGCCAGGGCCCAGGGGTAGTCCTGGCGATGAAGGCAATCCGGGTAACTCACCTCCCCCGATTGCAGCAGCAGCCGCCCGTTCTAGACAGCGATCGAGAGAGCGAAAGCGACAGTAAGCTCACCTGGGCCCTTTGCAGCCTGGGGTAGGGCAGGCCTGGCCCCCTACCCCGCCCCAGCCCCAGTCCAAGACTCACTCATCATAGTGAGACCTTCTGGGTTCCACGCAGCTCGGGAAGTGACGCTATTCGGTGGGCTGCCTCTTCCCCTGCCAATCAATAGGGGCCCGCCCCCCATCTCGCGCAGCCGGTGACCCTGCACAGCTAGGGCGCCGCCCGGCCGGGCTCTGCGGCTGCCGGGGTCTCCCTCGCCCGGGCGCTCTCGGGCTGGATGAATCTACCCAAAAGCAAGCAGCGCGCTACAACGCCTGAAAGCCGCAGCAAGCGGACCACAGTTCCAGGTTGTTGTGACATTTCCCCCGTAACCGAAGAGCTGTTTGCTACAAAAATCAAACAAAACGCCGGGAGAAGAACAGTATTTAGTTTCCCCCCCGGAGAGAGACACTGACGTGTTCCGGCGCTTTTCCCTCCAGTGTGTCTGCCCGCGTGTGTAAACCCTCCTCACCCCGCCGAGTTCCAGGCTCACTGCGCACACTGCTTTGCAAATTACTGGCTTCATTTAATCTGCCCTTTCCATTTCCCCGGCTGTGTGGTATTCTGCCACAAGATTTTTTTTCAAGTGACGTTAATTGAGGTGTCATTCACCTAAAGCAAAATTCACCCTTTTATTGTACACTTCCATGACTTTAAGGGAACTTTTGCGCTCGTGGAACTACCCGCTGGCATATAGAACATGTTACCACCCCTCGTCCCTGTCCCGCGAAATTCTCTCAAGCTCCTTGGAGTGACCCGGCCCGTGGCGACCACTGATCTGTTTTCCATCCCCATATGTTTGCCTTTCGCAGAACTTTAACATGATATTTAATTGTCATCAAATATTCTGTCCTGTGGATGCACTAAATAGCTCATTTTAAGAGCTTGCTTTCTAATTTTTAGTATTAGTTTTAGAAGTTATCTTGGAACATCAGAGGGTTTGTTCTGTATATTTCTAGAGGTGGAATTCCTGCATCAGAAACCATGCTTTCCTTACAGCACTGGGTGCTTACTGTTAGGATCAGTTTACAACCCCCAGAAGGCTGTAAGAGGATCCATTCTTTCCCACTCCTCACTAACAGCTAGCTTTGTCATTTGTCAAATCAGCAAAACACCTTTGCTGATTTAACAGGTGAAAAATGCTGACTTATTTTAATTTACATGTCTTTTTACCACTAGCTAAACTATTTTTAAGTTTATTAGGCTTATGTAGTCTGTATTTTGTCAATTATCATATTTTATTCTCTTGCAATTATTTTTTCCTTGTTGGTGCATAGAACTAATGATGTATTAATTATCTTAATCCAATCTTACAAATGTTGCAAATTTTGGTTCCAAGTTTATCAGTGCCTTTTCTTTTTCTTTTTTCTTTTTTTTTTTTTGTGGTTTTTATTGATAGAAAGGTTTTTAATATTTATGTAAACTTGCCAATATTTTTACTTTTTGTTTTTGGTCATTGTGTGCCTAACAACGGCATTTCTGTTAGCTAACAGATGCATGATCACTGGTATTTTTCTTTAGATTCTTCTGGGGTTTCACTTTTTAAAAATAATTTTTGATCCATTTAGAACTTACTGGTTTACATATCTTATATGTGCCTTAGCCAGTTGCTCTAACACTGTAGATTAAATCATCTTTCATTTCATCTTTGATTTTATATTCCATTTTTGTATTAAAAGCTAATATACTAGTCTACAGACCAGAATACCTGTTTGGGCATTTTCTATTCTGTTGTGAAGAGCTCTATCTCCTGGCAACAATATCACAGTGTTTTAATGCGTATAAATTTGTTATGTGATTTAAAATCTAACTGTGGATTGCAGTTATCAGAATTGTTACTCCAGGGCTATACTTTTTTTTGGGGGGGGGGGAGATTAAACATACTTTGTAATCCCTGTAGTATCCAGAAATGAATTCATAAATAACATCATCTAATGACGCACAAGATACTGCCCAAACTGGAATATAAAACAGAAATGAACAAAAATTACTTATAATAAAGTAGTATATATTTCAATATGTATATGCTCAAGCACCATTATACCAGAAAATAAAATGAGAAAATGATTCATTTGTATCCATATTAGTTTTCTTTTTTTTTTTTTTTTGAGAAAGTGTCTCGAGCTGTTGCCCCTGGGTAGAATGCTGTAGCATCACAGCTCACAGCAACCTCAAACTCTAGGACTTACGCAATTCTCTTGCCTCAGCCTTTCAAGTAGCTGGGACTACGGGCACCCACCAAAATGCCGGGCTATTTTTTTGTTGCAGTTGTCATTGTTGTTTTAGCTGGCTGGGGCTTGTTTCAAACCAGCCAGCCTGGGTGTACGTGGCTGGCAACCTACCCGCTGAACTACAGGCGCCACCCTGTATCCATATTAGTTTGAATTTAGAATGTCACAATAAAAATTTTTAATGCTGGAAGTCAGAGTGACAAGCTGCTTCTGGTTGGAAGGAAGCAACTGTTATGAAATGGGGCCACATGGCCAGGACTATAGGCAGCTCATGCAGGATGAGAGTGGTCCCAGCCAACAGCTAGAGCAAGAAAATTGGACTTCGGTTACACAGCCACAAGGGACTGAATTCTGCCAACAACTGGAATGAGCTCGAGTCTTTGATGAGAGTCCAAACCTTGGCTGATACCTTGTGAAACCTGAGCAGAGGGTCTGCCGTTGCCCATACTCCAGAATCACAGAAACGGAGGGCACAACATTCATCCCTCTGCATTTCTATCATGTGAGGATGCTGCCACTAGGTAGGAAATCACCATCTGTGGAACAGGCCTTCACCAAACACCAATTCTACTCATGCTGCGATCTTGGACTTCCCAGCCTCCAGAACTGTGAGAAATATATTTCTATTGCTTATAAAAATTCTTAATGCTTACTTTTTAATATCTGATGTTTGAAACAAGAGCTTAAGAAATACATCTATACAGGGTGGCCATAAAGTTTGTCTGCAAATTCACACTATTGTAAATTACACACAAACTTTGTGACCACCATGTATATTTATATCTAATCATCACAAATGTGATAGCTGCAAATACAGACTGAATGAAGTACACTGTTACCAGCAACATGATTTTCTTAAATGGTGAATAGCTCTTGGGTAATGTTAGGAACAAATCAAAGTACAATCTCTCCCTAAGTTTCAAGATAATGATATTCCTAGAAAATTCAGTCTATGTTATAACTATGCACAGAATACTTAAGACATGTAAACTGTGGCTCTGGTCCGAATTATGAAGTTTTTTTTCTTACATGACAAGGTATTTGGAATTTTTAGAGGGTATATTTTAGTTGTGCAGGATGGTCTTACGTATTTCAAAATGTCAGGTATCTTTGTACCCTGTGTGCTGCATACTATCAAATATATTGCAGCATTCCTCCATCTCTGACTTGTGAAAGCACACCATCAAATTTCCAAAATGCCCCCTAGGGGGCAGTACCATCCTGTTCAAAACTAATGCTTTAGAAGTAACTTGAAAAAAACAAACAAACCCTAGAGATGTTTAGAATTATTTATAGAGAAAATAAATAAAACTAATAATAATAATAATTCTTGGAATTAAAAATTGTTTGTGCATATTGAATATTGAGTATTTAACTTGATTTATGTGACAGAATAATTATAATCACCATTTTAATGGTGAACTCTGGTTAAGAGATTTAATCTTGTGTTTACAAAGTAACCCTCAGTACCCACCTGGATCATTCAGGATGATCTGTGTATTAAACAACGAGGAACTTTCCTCAAGTTCACAATATAAGTCATTTTTCCTGTTTCATTGCCCCACTTTTAATAGAGACATGCGTATAGAGAAATTGTATTTTACTATCAGAAAAACTAGTCTAACTCCCTAATAAATGGCAACAGAGGCTGGGGAGGACTCAGGCAGCCCAGAAATCTGTCCTTATCCTGTGTAAATTAAGAGATAGATCTAAAGTATTTCCCTGTGGGGGTGGGAGACTAATAGATCCAGATCTTGACCAGTGGTCCAGATCCTGTACAATTTGGATTCGATCAAAAGGCTGCACTTAAGGATCTGGAAGGCTACATGTGTGGCTTTAAGGCTGCAGATTCCCCACTTCTGGCTGGACACTCCTATATGAAGACAACATCAGCAACTACAATCACACCGTGACCAACCTAGGATTGGAGAGCTCGAGCCCACAGGCCGCCAGACCTGAGCTCCAGGCCTGGGGAGAGAGGTTCACATCGTTAATCTTTACTTTTGATAGCCATGGGGCTAGGCCTGTGTCCCCTCTGAAAAGACTTACCTTTCTCTCCTTTGTACAAAATTTCCCTGCCATCCTGGGAATTTAGGTGAAGTACTCACTGTCTGTGGGATATCTCATAGCCCCACAATGGGGTTAACGAAATCTGTATCAAAGTGAAGTTCATTGATTTATTCAAAATGTAGATATTTATTTACATTTTCTTTATGTCAATCACTGTTTTGACCCACAGCAGAGTTAATGAAGCCTACATCAAGAGCCTTTCCCTGAGAAGTGTGTGAAATACTGTAGATGCTAGGTATAAGGTGACCCGGAAAATTCAGCAATGCCCCATTTCCTCACTTTTTAAATCTACAAAGATGCCATTACCAGAAAATTAATCCCAAGCCTCAAGTTCTCATTTGTGCTACATTAGAACAGCTCCTCTTGGAAGGTTGTGATCTCACTACATAACTACCTACCATATTGCTTTAAAAGTCATCTTTAGGTTGGGTGCACTGGTCATGCCTGTAATCCTGACACTCTGGGAGGCCAAGGCAGCTGGATTGCTTGAGCTCAGGAGTTCAAGACCAGTCTGAGCAAGAGCTGTACCCTGGCTCTACTAAAAAAAGAAAAGAAAAAAAAAAAACTAACCAGTAGTTGTGCTGGGTACCTATAGTCCCAGCTACTCAGGAGGCTGAGACAAGAAGATTTCTTGAGGGCAAGAGTTTGAAGTTGCTGTGAGCTATGGCACCAGGGCACTCTACCCAGGGTGATAGAGTGAGAGTCTGTCTCTAAATAAATCAGTAAATAAACAAACAAATAAATAAATAAAGTCACCTTTAAGTTTAAGTACCTGCTGTCCAGCACTTGCACAGGTTAAGACTACATTCTCAGGGATAATTATGAAACTCTTCTACCAATTTTGCCAGGTCACCCTTATATTTACCTGAAACTAGCATTGATTGAGGGAGTCTTACAGTCCTCTGCTGTTCAAAATAAATGAGAGGCCATAACTTAGGATAAGACACTTTTTAAGTGCTCAAGTATGAAGTGACATTTTCCCAAGGGATTTTTTTGTGTGTGTGTGTGTGTGTGGGGGGGGGAAGGGCTTCTTTTCTCTTTTCTGTGCTGTGATTCAGAGTGGAGGGTGTATAAGTTTTCTAGGGCTACCATAGCAACTTACTACAAATTGGGTGGTTTTAAAGAGAAATTTATTCTTTTGTAGTCTTGGAAGCCAAAAGTCTGCCATCAAGGCAACAGCAAGCCGCACAGCTTCTGGTAGCTCTAGGTTTCACGTGGCAGGGAGCTGCATCGCTCCTGCTCTGCCTCCATCTTCACATGGATTTCTCTGTGTGTTTTCTCTTCTTTTGTCTCTTACAAGGATACTTGCTATTGCATATAATACTCACCTAGATAATCCAGGAAGATCTCATCTTGAGATCCTTAATCCAATTGCATCTTTCTTCAAAGACCCCTTTTCCAAGTTAGGTCAGGTTTACAGATTCCAAGGGTTGGGACTTGGACACATTTTTTGGGAGCCACCATTCAGTTCTCTACAGCACACAAACACCCCATGGCCCACAGGTCCCCTAAGTGCCACCAATGGGTGTCCTGTCTACTTATTTGATTCCTCTCTGCTGTCCAAGTTCCTGCCTCCTAAAACCCTCGTAGTCCCTGCTGGCCCCCACCCACAGAAAATTCTGGCTCTCATTTCCTTGCCTTGGGCTAAGGCTAACACCCTGACCAATCCTGTCTTGCCTTCCAAAGTTGCGCCTATGGTCCCAGGAGGATGTAGCTTCAAATCCTTGTCTTCCCTCACTGCCAATGCTGGTCCGGTCCTTGCTGGATGACTGCCCCCCAGGTGCTCTTAGTTCTACAGTTGCTTTCCCCTGTGAACACACCCACCCCCCTGGCCTGGGTCTTACCTTAATTCCCAGGATAATCAGGATGACTGAGCTATGTGACGCTAAAGCTTGTTACCATGATGTATGCCTGGAGTGGAGAACTTGCAACAGGCCATGTCACTTTTTAGCCACAGTGAGCTAATCCAGTATAAAGAACTCTCACCTTCTCTTTCTTTACTTCCCTTATTTCTTTTCCTCCCATTTTATTTTTTCATATTTATCACATAGTGTATTGGTTTGTTATGGCCACAGTCATGCCATGTAATAAATTATCCCTAAACACAGTGTCTTAAAACAACAATCTCCCCCCCCCCCCCAACCTCATGAATCTGTGGGCAGACTCAAACCCTTCTGTTGATCAGGACTGGGCTTGGCTGGGTGGCTCTGTGGGTCAGGGGGGTCACGCTGCTCCATGGGTTTTATTCTGGAGCCCAGCATTATGGATAAGCAGCTACCCAGAGGGAGTCCTCTTTAGGGTGATGGCAAACACATGAGGCCTCGTAGATCTTGGAACAGGTATACTGTCACTTTCAATTGGCCAAAGTAAATCACATGGTCAAGCCCAAATTTGAGGGGTGAGGAACTGCTCTGCCCAAAAGGAGGTCATGGCAAGGGTATGAATACAGGGGGGGTGAAGAATTGAGCCTAGTGATTCAATCTACCACACCCTGGTCAGTGCCCAAGTAGTCCTTGTCCAGTGTACCCCACATGTTGATTTGTGTATTCTACAGGTTTTTAATGCATACCTGGGGGCATTTAAAACTACTGAAATGACTTCTTTAACTTGATTTTCTCAAGGGATTGGGTTCACCTACGGACAAGCTACTTGTGGTTCTTAAAGACAATAGAAGAGCTTTTTCTGAAAAGTATACCCCCAGTCCTGAAGTCCAGCTTTTAAGATCAGGTTCCAGGGCTCTATCACTGCGGACTTCAAACATCAATTAGCAGAGCTGAGTTCGGTGCCATCTGAGGCCAAGGAAGGGGCCTCTGGGACAGAGAAAAGCTTTTGATTCATCTGGGAGACTGCAGGGAAAAGACCAACAACAAACCTGCACCAAGAGATGTCCACACATTATCTCATTTAATGCTCACCACAGCCCCATAAGTTGGTATTTTTAAACCCACGAAATGAAGCACTTACACCCTTGTAATTATAATATCTCTCCCTAGGTAATTACTGGAATGGAATCTGTTCAAGTGTGACGCAGTCCATTTCCCAGCATTGGTGGAAATTTTTGAACTGTAGGTCAAGTACCTTCTCCTTTGAGTTATATCAAGAAACTTGCTTAACAGAGGAACCAGCATAATGGGAAAATCATTCGTTAGGTGTTCAGCCAATACCTCGGAGACAGCCCAAGAGACTGTAGCCTGTAACTGCTCTGTGGTGCCCATCCCCAGTCTTGGGTCTCCAGGTCCCATGCAGAAATGCTCTGTGGCCTGGAGCAGGCTGAAAACCCTCCAGGCTCTGGTGACACCTAGATACCTAACAACCCAGTGGGAGCTGTCTGCTCTTCCACTGCCTATCATCAACAGCTGACTCAAAGGGGCCATGCCAAGTACCTCTGGTGCCTGGGGATGGCAAGGGGCAGGGTGGACAGGGTGGGCACAAGGAGCCACTGATCTCTTCCTGCTATTCTCCATGGTCTGACCTCTTCCTCTTCCATCCTCTGCCTGGCCACAGAGTCACCCCCGACTGCTCCCTCCCTCCCTGCCTCCCCCCTCAGCCCTCCCTTATCTTCTCTCCACCCCCCACTCCCCTATTGTACCAGGGTGACTGTTTTCCAGTTGAGGGAGCTGGGGTTCTAGCAGCCTCCCAAGGCCACAAAGGTCTCCCATGGCAGAACCAAATTTGAACAAAGACCTCCAGGCTCCAAACTGCACATTCTTCCCTTCATATCACACTTAATGTTTGCATATTGCAGCTGCTTACACATAAATCACTTGCGAGTCTTGTTAAAATGAAAACTCTGATAGAATAGGTCTGGGGTGGGGTCTGGCATGCTGCATTGCTGAGAAGCTCTCAGAGGATACCCATGTTGCTTGTCCACAAACCAAACTTTTTATAGCAAGGGTCTAGTGTTTTACGAAAACTTATACATATTTTATTCCTCTTCATCTTTGTCATGACAGAGTGAGGCTAGCAGGGCAGGAGCTAATGCATTTGTATTTTATAGGTGAGGAGGCCAAATCCAGAGAGCTGGCAGGACATGGTTAAAGGTTCCTGCATAGCAGGCAGCACCAAGGGAAAGGAGGCCAGGCCTCTGATTAGGAACATGGTGCCTGGGGAGACATGCTACTTATCTGCACAGATGTGCTGCCATGAAATTGTGGGCCTCAGCCCCCTCCAGGATGTCTCCCCAGCTTCTGGAACCCATCCTATGTGTTTAATGTCACCCACACTCCTGCCTCTGAGAGCAGCCTTGAAACTGTGTTGGCTGTCCTATTATTCTGAGGTCCCATTGTTCCTGGCCTAGTGAGGTGCCCCAGTAAAGCAAAAGACTTCACAAAAACTGCATGTGGCCGTAGGTGGAGAGCACACACATCCCAGAGGGCAGAGCTCACTGTTTTCTTGTGCAGGATCAAGTGTGCTTTGTGGGCTGTCCTTGGCAGTGAAAATGGGCCATATAAATTATACATTGAAATAATAGAGGCTGCTGCAATCTTCCAGAAGGTCTGTGATGGTGGAGATGATGGACATCTTTGCCAGGGAAATGTAGGCTGTGCCAAGGACACAGCAAGAACTCAAGAAGGGTGGGGATGTTGAGAGCAGGCATTCAACTTCTGGGTTTCCAATCAGTAAGGACACGAGCCTTTAGCTGTGGTTAAAGTTTGCTGGCTCTTGACAAAGGACCAACATGCTCAGGGTTTCAGATCTTCCCCAGGAAAGTAAGAATGAAAAGTGGTCTGATGTATAAGTTGTTACAACATCAGTCCTAACAAATCTGTGAATGTCCAGCTTGGAGGGGTGAAGCTGAGAGAGTCTAAACACCCAGTTCATCTGCAAACAGCTGAGAAAACAGCTGGAGACAGGGACATGTGCCAGGGGCCACCAGCTTATTATGGGCAGTGTCAAGGCCAGGGACTATGCTACTGAATTGTGGTCTCAAGTTCATCAACTGGCTTCACTTCTGTGCCTTCTTGTGGATCAGTTCTTGTCTGACTTAAGTAGATCAAAAGGGCTCTTGATTTAAAACGGATGGCAGCAGAACAACACTCTGTAGGGCCTTGGAGAGAAGGACTCGTTCAGAGGATACACATGAAAAAAGGCAGAATCTCTGACATGAAAGAAATACACATTCCAATAGGTTGTCTCCCCTTCTGGTGCCTCTCCAGGACTTTTTTCTTGGGCCACTATTCAGCAGGCATTTCAGTCTGCCTTGCACTATTTGTCTACTTCTCAGCAAATGCTTGTCACCAAATGAGGGGAGGAGCTGTATGTATGGGTTATTCTCACTTCAGGTCTTCATTTTTCTCTTTGATAAACACCTGATTTGACATCTTCTCTCCACAAGTCAGTTCCTGTTTGGATATCAGCCTTTTTAAAAAAAAGTTGGGATATTTATTTTCTTATTGTTGAACTTTATATATTTCAGATACAAGTCCTTTGTCAAATACATGATTTTTTGATATTTCTTCTATAGCTTGTCTCAACAACCTCTAATTTTTTAAAAAATATTTTTAGAGATAGGGTCTTGCTCTGTCATCCAGGATAGGGTGCAGTGATATAATGATAGCTCATTGCAACCTCAAATTCCTAGGCTCAAGCTATCCTCCTATCTCAGCCTTCCCAATAGCTGGGACTACAGGTGCATGTAACCATGCCTGGCTAATTTTAAAAAAATTTGTGGATACAGGGTCTTGCTGCTTTTCTAGGCTGGTCTTGAACTCCTGGACTCAAGAAATCCTCCCACTTCTGTTTCCCAAAGTGCTGGGGTAATAGGTATAAGCCATGTAGCCAGCCCTTTACATAGATGTAACAAAGATTAACACAAACAAGCAAGATTATTATTTGCTTATTTCATTTCAGAGGTATGGGTGGCCAAGCCTATTCCAGCAGCTTAGGTCCCAAGATGGAAACCCACCGTGGACAGGATGCCATCCCATTGCAAGACACACTCTTACACATACCTACACTTACTAACACTGGACAATATAGACACTCCAATTCAACTAATGTGCGCATCTTTGGGATATGGGAGGAAACTGGAGTGCCTGGAGAAAACCCACCAGACTTGGGGGGGGGGGGGATATGCAAACTTCACACACACAGTAGCCCTAAGCTGGAAATCAATTCTTTTTTCCATCAACATCATAATCAAACATTGAACAAAACAATGTTATCCGAGGACCTGCTACAGCTACATGATTTGCTATAAAGACTGTACTTTCTCCATGTAATCGTTTTTATGAAAACTAGTAGATCATATCTCTGTGAGTCTATTTATGTATTCTTCCCTATCAATTTATGTATCTATTTCTTTGCTAACATCACACTGTTTTCCTTTCTATAGCTTTATAGCAAGTCTTAAAATCAGATTGTGTGATTCCTCCAATTTTATTCTTCATTTTCAAAATTGCATTAGCTATTCTCTTTCCTTTTCCCTTTTATATAAATCTTATTGTTTGTCTACATCTCAAAAAAAATCCTTCTATGACTTTGATTGGTAATGTATTAAATCTATAGATTAATTTAGAAAGAACTTGTATCTCTACTGTATTGAGTCTTCTAATCTATGAATATGGTATATCCCTCCACATATTTAAGTCTTTGATATATTTCATCAGCATTTTTTAGTTTTCAGCATAAAGATTAGTGAATTTTAAAAAAGATTTATGCCTATTTTGAAGATATTTGTGAATAGTAATTTAAAAAAATTTTGGTTCCAACTGTAGTGTATGGAAATACAATGGATTTTTGTGTGCTGATCTTGTATGCTGTGGCCTTGTTAAACTTATTACTTTAGGGAGGGTTGTTTTCATTGTTCTTGTTGTTGTTGAGATTTTCTATTTTCTATAGATGATAGCACTTTATATTTTTCACATGCAAAATTTACCGTATAGCTGTCTCTATCAGGGACCTGAAATAACAGTAACTTAAAAAACATAATAGTTTATTCTTACTCAGCTCTACTCTGTGCAGTCTCGAGGGTGAAACTGTCTATCCCTAGGATGTTGCTTCCACCTGCAGGGTCTGAATTGGCTCTGCATTTATGTTTGCTTTTCAGTGGGGATGGAAAGGAGAGGGCCCTGGAAATTCTGCTCACACCTGACTGCAATGGATGCTGGGAAATTAGGGCTTTATTCTGGATGCCCATGTCTCCAGCCTCTCTTATAAAACAGGAGGGGCAATAATTAACAGTCTCTGCTACAACAATAAGGTTCAAGAAATATCTCATTTCCCTCTTTTTTATTTATTATTATTAATTAATTAATTAATTTATTTATTTTTTGCAGTTTTTGGCCAGGGCTGGGTTTGAACCCTCCATTTCTAGGTATATGGGACTGGTGCCCTACTCCTTTGAGCCACAGGCACCGCCCTCATTTCTTTAATTTTAAATTAAATTGAATCTGGCTTGGAGCTGCCCTTGTCAAGGTATGGGACCTGCTGACTCTCCCCACGACACCCCACTCTACTGACTGGAGTGATGTGGGAAGAGAGACCACCTATTCTCATGCTGCTCCCTCTGCTGCTCTGTATCACTAATAAGTGGGCTCTTCATTTTGTGAGGGGCCCTGTGGCTCCAAGGAGGGGACAGAAGCTATTTCTTCCTGAGGGCTTAGCCAGAGGGATACATGCCCCTGCTATGAAGGCCCCTGGAGCATCTTCTCAGCTATCCCTCATCCAAGGCCCATGGCTTTCAGGCACAGCATGGAAATAGGGTGAGTTTCTTACTCTTGAGGAACCCTCCAAATCCTAGGGGTCCATGACATTCTCAGGGAGCATCAAAGCTAAATATTTTAAATGAGTATAAATTATAAAATTCATACTACTAGTAATCTTAAAAGTACTTATACATTTAAAATAGTTTTATACAAATTATCTTCATAAGAGCCTCAGGGAACCTGACCCTTTGTCAGGGAAATGATATTTGCCTAAAAAAAACATTGTTAGCTTTGATATTTAGAAAGGAGATGTCTCAATCAGGCTCTTGGCAAGAAACAAATGACACAGTCGATTTGGGAATTTTTGGGAGACTTCAATAAAGTGATCATTTACACAGGTGAGGGCAGGTGTGGAGAAGCAACCAGGGTGGTGGGGCACTTTGGAGCTCACGTGTGTAAAGCTTAAAAATGGGGGGACCCTGAGGGTGAGGGCAGGAACTGTTATCAGGATATGGAGAGAGAGAGAGAGAGAGAGAGAGAGGAGAGGGTGTGAGAGAGAGAGAGAGTGATATTGGTG
>CAUYPK010033320.1:0-16495 GCA_963574355.1 Loris lydekkerianus
AGCAAAATAACTGGGAAAATGCCAGGAAGGCTATGTTAACCAGTGTGATGAAAATGTGTCAAACGATCTATGAACCAAGTGTATGGTGCCCCATGATCACATTAATGTACACAGCTATGATTTATAATAATAATAAAAAAATAAATAAAATAAAATAAAGGGTTTGGTGTAAATTAGCAGTCTCCGACCTTTCTTGCACCAGGAACTGGTTTCATGGGAGGCAGTTTTCCTATGGCTGGGGTTGGTGGGTTGGCTGGAGGGGATGGGATCGAGTCTGGGACATGAAGTGGAGCTCAGGTGGTGAAGTGAGCAATGGGAAGCAGCTGTTCTTGCAGAGGAAGCTTCGGTGGATCTCCTCCTGCTGTATAGCCCAGTTGCTAACAGGCCATGGACTGGGACCTTTTTGGCATCAGGGACCAGTTTCATGGAAGACAATTTATCCATGGAGTGGAATTTGGGGTTGGAGTGGGATGGCCAGGAGGCAGAGCTCAGGTGGTGGTGCTAAGCCGGCCAGTTCCTAACAGGCCACAGACTGGTACTGGTCAGTGGCCAGGGGTGTTGGGGACGACAGATGTTGATGATTTATCATCTTTTTCAGTTTCAATTCCATTTGCAGTGACTGTATGGCCATCATTCGGGTATGTATCTGCCATTATGTTTTCTCAGGCAGACACAATCAGGATATCTATAACACTCAAGTTAGCCTGGAAGTTTAAAAAAGCATTACTCCACTTCAACTTTCTCTTTGGTCAGCTCTTCCCCTAGTTTCCCTGGAATGGCCTTTGCTCAAAATATACAGGTTGTGGGGGGAAGGGGCAGGAAATTGCATGAAACTCCTCAGATGCTCTTGGTGCTGGGGGTTGGCAGGGTGGCTTGTGGTGACATGATCACTGCCTTGGAGCTGGATGGGTCTGGTTTGATCCTGGCTCTGTCCCTTGCCAGCTGCATGACCTTGGATGTGCTACTGAAATTCATGGGATGTCCATTTCTTCTTCTGCAGAATTTCTGTATCTGTTTTCTCTTGGATTATTAGAAATTCAACGTTAAACGAATTACAATTTCCACCTATTTTAATAAGAAAATTTCAATGACTATAAGTGCAATAAATTTAACCAGAGCCTTGCTTCTAGTAGGTGCTTAACAAATATTCTATTGATTAAAGGAATTGCAGCGAGGATGAAGGAAATGTCACTCTCATTTATCATTAGTGGAAGTTTTAAATGGTACAGTATTTTTGGAGGCCTAGTTTTTGGTAATCTTAAAACGTACAGTCCTTTTAATTTGGTGATTCTATCTCTAGGAACACTTTGTTCTAAGAAAATAACCATAAAATATAAGGATATTTGATGCTCTGGTGTTTATAATAGTGGGGAAACTGGCAGTGTTCTAAGTGCACAATAATTGGAGATTGGCCAACTAACCAGCAGTTCAGTACCAGTGGGTACCTGGAAATGCGATATGCTTCATGTGTACAGCATGGTTGAGAGAACAGGCTTTGGCACCTGGGATGAAGTCTGGCTCTGCCTCTTGCTAGCTCTGTGGACTTTGGCAAACTTATTTAAACTCTCAAAACATTAATTTTCCCATTTGTAAAGTGGTTATAATGATGCCAACCTCTTTAGGTCAGGAAAATCTGACAACAGCCGCAGGGAGCTGCCAGGGCCCCCAAATGCATAAGTGATTAACTCAAGGGAACAGAGGCAAGGCATCAGATGAAGTGACATCCATTCCAGTTAACTGTCTGGTAGAATCCCTAGGGTATTTGAGAAAGGACTTTTGCACGGTTTGGTATAGTTTAGTGACTTGCCATAAAGATAGATTGCCTGGGCCCCACAGACATTTTATTCAATCTAATGAAAGGTTATCTGCTGTCAGGGAAGAGAGAGTCCCGTTCCTCTAGGATGAGCCTGTATCATCTCCCCACCAAGGGACTTTGGATGACTCTAACTCCTTGGGTGAGGCTAGGAGTACAGCCTCTGACTCACTACCTTCAATGCATCCTGGAAATCAGTAATGGCAATAATAAAAATTAACATTTTTATTAGTCACATTTATCTGTCATGCACTGTGCTAAGCACTCTCCGCCCTATGTCTGAGCCACAGTAACCCTGTAATATGGGACTATTATTGTTAACCTTTAGTATGTGAAATGGAGGCAGAGAAAAGTTAAACATATACCCAAGTTCCCATGGCTACCAAGTGGCATAAGTAGGACCTTCTATAGTCAAATATATTGCCTCCCAGCTAGGGGGTTGTGACCAAGGAAACACCTTGATGATACTGAGGACACTTAACAGCAACTAGCTTTGTTAATCAATGTGGTCTTGTGCAGGTTTCTTCCTCAGTAAAATGGCAATATTGATTGTGCCCACTGTGAGGAATCAATGAGCTCGTTCACACAGTGCCCTGAGGGAGTAACAGCTTCCTCAGTCTATGTTTTGGCTCTCTGCGACCCACTAAGCTTGGCTGCAGAGCTCTTCCCAGCAGGGCTCCAGAGACACCACCAATAAACTAGAGTTACTATAGCAGAGTCATGTATTTGCTGTTACTGTGCTGCTGTTTACTGGATACTCTGATGATGTGTTTTCAAGTGAAAATGACTATACAAGTTCTGACAATAAAGTTTGCAAACTCATCCTAGAAAAAGTGCTACATGCCTCATTGAACATCACTGGCGCCAGCACCTAGTCCACCCTTCAAACCGATTTGGAACATTTTTTTCTGCAATGGCCATCACAGCTGTTAGCATATGGTACACAAAAACACTCGACAATAATAATGAAGGCCACTCAGCAAGACATGCCACGTGTTCATGCCACACGTTAACATAAACACAGCTGTGAGACCCCGATATGCCAAGGTTATGAAATTTTATTGAACTGTTCATACAGTGCTGCTAACGTAGGCATACGGCAATAAGTTCATGAACTTAATTGTCATATCTTTGAATGATGACAACTTTGGTAGCCATCCCAGAAAAGAAATTTCAAAATTGCTTTGAAGGGTGAACTAGGGGCTAGTGTTGGTATATAACTTCCCAAGAAGACTACATCAAAGGTGACCATCAGGATATTCAGCAATGAGGTATGTAGCATTTTTTCCTAAGGTGAGTTCACAGGCTCGGTGCCCATAGCTCAGTGGTTAGGGCGCTGGCCACATACACCAGGGCTGGCAGGTTGGAACCTGGCTTGGGCCTGCTAAACAACAATGAGAACTGCAACAGAAAATAGCCGGGCATTGTGGCGGGTGCCTGTAGTCCCAGCAACTTGGGAGACTTTGCAAGAGAACTGCTTAGGCCTAAGAGTTTGGGGTTGCTGTGAGCTGTGATGCCACAGCACCTACCAAGGGTGACATAGTGAGACTCTGTCTCAAAAAAAAAAAAAAAGATGAGTTCACAAACTTAATTGTCTGACCTCGTATATGGCTGTCCTTTCACATTCCTGAGCTGAAGTGAACTCCCCTGTGCCATTCTTCCTCTGGGAGTGCAAACATGGCTGGAGAGCAGGGCCAGGGTAGGTGTTAGTGAAGATAGTACAGTACCAGTATTTGTTATTTTGATACCTTCTAGAATCTTCTTTTACTAGATAAAATACGCTTAAAATTAATGTCACAAATTATTACTAATGAATCTTTGAAATTACAATTAATAATATTATTTGTGCTTTTTCTTATCTCCTCTTCATCAGAAGCTCTCTTGCCATACATACCAGTTTGCAAATTCAACCTTAAAAAAAGGGGTTTGTTTATTCTCCGAGGAAACATAACTGTGAGGTGGGTAAGCCATCAGCTGATGGTAGTGCTTCTGTTACATGGTCCAGACCGGAAGGCAGGTGTGTTAGTAATAGCCACATATGGTAAAGGGAATCATACCTTTGAAATCTCCACCAAAATGGTGTTGCTATGTGTTGTGTAAAATATCAGCCTCATTCCCATTTCTTACTCTTCCAGTGGGCAGAATATTAAGCTTCATAAAAAGCAAATGATACTTTTGCGAAGTCCAGTGGAAAGAAGTTATGACACAAATGAAAGGGTACTAGTCTCAGAAACTTCCACCAAATGCAATAATGTTTTATTTAATTTTTTGGTTGTTGTTGGATCAACGACAACAACAGAAAAACAACCCCCCCTTTTTAAGGTTGAATGGGGTCTTCTCAGTTTTGGGGGGGCAATTCCTTTTTCTTTATCTCCCTCAAGGAAGGTGGGGCAAGGGAAGGAGATGGGAAAAAACAACCAACATTGACCATGCACTTATTGCATGCTAGGCATTGTTCTGAGAACCTTATATATATTTTGATTCTTTAAATCCTGACACCAACCCCCACCTAGTATTAGTATTAGTCCAATTTCACAGATGATAAAGCTAATACACAAAGGAGAATTTACCCACTTAGTATGTGGTGCAGCTAGGATTTGGACACATGTAGTTAAAGACTAAAACTCTCACTTTTAACCTAAATATTATTCTGCTTCCTATTTGCAGCCATGGTTTTTAAACTACAGTAGAACATCTGTAACAAACTGGCCCACATACGGAGGTGGTCACCATAAGGAACGAGGTATGCTGTCCTGATATGTACACGTGGTGCATGTCCAGTCTGTGAAAATCAGGTCAACTTAAGGGGTGGTAGGTGTAGGAAGGTGGTCAGCTATGGAGGTTCTATTGTACAATCAACCCTCAATATTTGTGGATTCCATATTTGTGAATTTGCTTGTAATCCTTGTAATCTAAATAAATTACAAAATTTATTTGTAATCCTAAGATTAATACTAACTGCTTTTGTGGGGCTTCACAGACACACACATGCAATAATACAGTGACAAAAGAATTGATGAAAAATGTTAGGTGTTTGACAGGTGAACCTTGTTTTGGCTTTGAACATTGTACGTGAGTATCCTTTTTGAAGTATATCTAATGCTGCATTTTTTGCATTTTTGTGTTTTTTCTTGGTGATTTTGCTGTGTAGTGCTGAAATATTGCCTTGTGTTGCTCAAGAAGGCTGTAATGTGCTTTAGAGGGTGAATATGTGCTAGATAAGCTGTGTCCAGGCATGAGTTACAGTGCTTTTAGCCATGCATTCAATATTAACCAACACCATATTAAATAAGGTGCTTCTAAACAGAAACACAGATAAAACAAGGTTGTGTATTGATTGGTCGTGCAAATATCAAGAAAATAGCAAGAATCAAAAATATTTGTATTGACTATCAATATATGTATCAAAATAACAAAACTTCCACAGTATTAAAATGTTTTATTCCAGTGAAACTCTACAGCAGAATGGGTTAGTGACTCATCAATTGGAATTACCTCCAAGCCTTCTCTTTTAAAGAATTATGTAAGGCTCTTATAAGCACGTGGGACACATGACCCATGAATGGATGGCAGCTATCGTGATGGTGGCAAAGATGACATTCTGAATCACTTCACATAGGTTGGGACAGACTCAGAGAGGCATCCAACTCACACCTTGTTCCTATCCTTCCACTAATAAAAAGTTCAAACTTCATACAAGTTAAATAATATGCCGAAGTTCAGTGGAAATGAATCATTAGAGGTGAAGCTCTTATGAAGAAAACATCCTGTACTGGGTAAGAAGGCTAATTCACCACCTAATAAGTTCCCAAGTACATCTCACTATATTTTTATTTATGTGTATTTATTTATTTATTTATTTATTGAGACAGAGTCTCACTATGTTGCTCTCGGTAGAGTGCCATGATGTCACAACTCACAGCAACCTCAAACTCTTGAGCTTAAGTGATTCTCTTGCCTCAGCTTCCCAAGTAGATGAGGCTACAGGCGCCAGCCACAATGCTTGGCTCTTTGTTGTTGTTGTTGTTGTCATTGTTGTTTAGAAGGCCCAGGCCGGGATTGAACCCGCTAGCCCTGATGTATGTGGCCGGCGCCCTAACCATTGAGCTACAGGCACTGAGCCTGTACTTTATTTTTATTATTTTGCAAATATTTACTCCTCATCTTTCAGATCTGACATCTTGGAGTTTTTAAATTCAATTGGAGATTACCATTCTCCGCTCACAGATTTAGATTTGTTTGTGTTTATGGTGGTTGGCTGGAGTCTGGCCCTGAAATAAATAGCAGTTAATTTTCACAAAGAAAAAGAGCTGCAGAGTTAGGTATTTCTCCTAATACTAGAAATTTCTCCTAATACTAGTTTACTTAGAAGAAAACTTAGATGTGAATTTATTTACCCTCCTTATTTGTACAGGTGAAGAAATTAAAGCTGCAGTTAGTGACTGAGGCAGCTTCATATTCAGATCCCATGACTTTTGTTTAAGGTGCTTGTTGGTGCACTCTTCCCCCACCCAAATCCTATCTTCCCAGAAAAAAGGGAAACAAGACCAGGGTATTTTCTGCCCATATTGTGGTCAGCACTTAAGATGATACCTGAGCTTAGTTACTGCCCACATAGTTGAAAAGTACATCATTCATCTGACCATGCGCAGTTGACCCAAAACAAGACTCAAAGTGCACGCATCAGTGCAAATTATTCCATGCTGGAAGAGTCTTTTAAAGCATCACCTACTGATCCTGGATTGATTGGATTGGTTTTTTTCTCTGTGGCCCCTGATGTGTAGTTGAAATAAGTCCACTTATTATTCACTAAGTGCTGGGTGCTGTTTCTTCTAAGTGTGCCCTATCTCACATCATTTGATGTCCCCCCTGCCCCACCCCCTGCTGGAGTCCTATGATGTCGGCATCATGCTCAGGTCCAACGTAAAGACATGGAAAACAGAGCACAGATGTGTGCTCCTTCATAGCTTCTGGTGGAATTTGGCTCCGGCCAGTCTCACTACGCTGCTAACATTTCCTCTTAGCAGCAAGGGCTCCTATATGGTAGATTTGGTGTCCAGGTAATGCAGGTGGACCGATCTGGTTTAGAATTTTAGCTCTGCCACTTCATCCAGTTACTTAAACTCCTGGATCTTTTAGTTTTCCCAGTTCTCAAGTGGGGATAATAATACCCATCTAGTGAGCACATTTTACAAGGACATCTGTAATTCCAAAGAAGTAACAGTTGTATGACAATTTAGCTGGACTCAAAGTGACCAAATGCACATTTCTGTGTGTATATGAAGGAAGTGGGTTGAGTGGGGGATAAAGAGGTGAAGAGTGTCTTTGGCCGTATCTATGTGCTGTTAGCAAAGTAACTCGCCCAGCTTTCTAGACACCAAGTCCTTAGTAAATGATAAATCCTTAGCCATAAAATCAACTTTTTGGAGAGTGGCACGTTTTCTCTAGGAGGTATTTACTTTCCTCCTCCTCCCATATGCTACAGTCCATGAATTCCTGGAATAGTTTCACTGTAAAAGCCCAGATCTGGGACATCTACAATCGACTCTCTGGACTATGTCTGTGTTCACTCCCACTGGCTGGAATTTTTTTATGGGAGTTCGGACAAAGGCCATTTTGTGGCTACTCCTTCTGCCTCCTGCTCAGAACTGGCTCTACTGGAATGTGCAAATTGCTGCTGAACAAAAGCATGCCTTATGTCCCTCTCTAGGCCACGGCTGTGCGTGGATTCTTATGGCATCAGCATCAAAACTGTCAGTGTTTCCTCTCACAGCCACAGAACCATCAGGCTCCTTATGCTCCTGGGTAAGTGCTTGAGAAGCTGCGGTATGCAAGAAGTGACAGACTCCACTCACCTAGCGGCTTGCGCAGAAAACCATCCTCCACTCTTCACAGGGGCTCTTTTGTCTGTCTGGACACGTGACTCCATGGATCCAGCTCTAGCATGGAAAGCTATTCAGCACCATCCCAGACTATGAGACCCACCAGCTTGGTGCTGACCTAAGAAGCAACGGGGCCCTACCCAGAGAGGCTTTTAAAAAGTCACTGTGAAGAACCCACGAGGGGCATGGTGAGGGGGTGAACTGAACACTCACATAATAATTCCTTGTAATAGTAAGTCCATGACAGCACTAAAAACGAAGATTGGCACCATTCTTCAATAAGGATGAAGGGCAGTTCTTGAAGATGGGGGCACAGCAGAAGAGTGAGGAATGTAACCCACAAGGCACCCAGGAAGAGGCAGCCGTGCAGGTGTAGTGGTGCAAGGAGGCCCAGGCCAGAGTCTCTGGATAGAAACAGGCACTGGTGAGAAATCTCAGGGCTCTTTTGAGGCTGAGCCACATTTGGAAGGATAGGAAGGCTAGGCAGACCTCCCCCCATCACTTACACTCCACACTGACTTCTGCTGCATAGCAAGAGGCGACGGCCATGACAGATGCTGGGGAGAGCACTTGGGGCTCAGAGAGAAGGAGGAGCCCATGGAGGCCAGTGAGCCTCAGGAGGGAAGCACACCTGTCCACACCCAGGAAACCCCTTCTCATAACCCTCAAAAAACAGGATACAGAGACGATAAGCCGCATCCACAGACAGGCAGAAGGGAGCCCTCCACACACAAGGAAGCATAAGGTGCCAGACACTAAAAATACAAACAAAGAACCAAGCTTGACAAGAGGGAAAATCATCCTCTGCAGAAATAGTGAAAATGGAAAAATACTTTAAAATAAAGAGGATTAACATGTTAGGATGGGTTCCTTTAGGGAATTCACAAAATAAGAATAGTTGATATAGGGCGGTGCCTGTGGCTCAAAGGAGTAGGGTGCCAGCCCCATATGCCAGAAGTGGTGGGTTCAAACCTAGCCCTGGCCAAAACCAAAAAAAAAAAAAAAAAAACCTGGTATGAAACAAGAACCATGCCGATGTTTATGCATTTAAAGTAACATGAGTTTTATGAATTTCAGTATAGGGAATAAGTAAATGTGAAATTTACCATCATTAAGAAGATAGTCCAGTGGCACTAAGTATATTCATGTTGGTGTGCAACCATCACCACCCTCCATCCACAGAACTCTTTCCATCTTGCAAAACTGAAACTCTGTCCCCATTAAACACCCCTCCCATCTGCCCCAACTTGACTCAGCCTCCAGCAACCACCTTCCCACTTGCCGTCTCTGTGAATTTAACTACACTGGGCACCTGGCACACATGAAATCATTCAGCATTTTCCTTTCCGAGTGGCTTACCTCCCTTAGTATGATGACCTCAGGTTTCATGAATGTTGTGACATGTGTCAGATTTCCTTTTTTTTTTTAAGAATGAAGAATATCCTATTGTGTGGGAAGGCCACATCTTGTTTGCTCATCCATCCCTCAGTGAACACATGGTTGCTTCTACCTTTTGGCTAGTGTGAATACAGCTGCCACATTCCTGATTTTTATTCCATAGAACAAATAGCTGAAAGAAGGCAAAAGGAGAGTATAGAGAGGTATATAGGCTCCAAATGACACATTTTGAGAAGGTTTGAGGAAAGGTAGAAAACCAAAATAAACCAGTGACCACAGAAAAATTGAAAAGACAGTTAAAAATCTAACCCTTTAAAGGAAAGAAGGCTCAGATCCTTCTGAAGGACAAACTCTACAAAGGATATGTGATATTAACTATTAACTCTCCCAGAGTATAGGAAAAAAAAAAACATGAACTTTGTCAACTCATGCTATGAGCATAGCTTTGAAACTGGACAAAATACAATGAAAGACATGTTAAAACATGGCAGATTGAACATCTCTGCATATCTTTTCTCTATCTCCACCTCCCCATTCAAGACCATTCTAAATTAACACCGGAACACTAAAGCTACAAGCTCAGAAAGCCTCGGAAGACGAGAGAGGAACCACCCTTGGGTGAGAGATTCAAACACATTTCTGGAAGTTGGAAAATAGATGGGAGAGGGGGATTTAACTTAACAAGGAAGAAAAAACTACTTTCCTAGTGAGCTAAGCAGGGAATATTGGAGGGAAACAATCTACTTCATTCCATTAAATTCCCTAAAGTGTCCGGACTAATAACCATCAGTCCCCCAAATCAGAGGCAAGATGAGAGCTGCAAACAGGCAATGGGAAAGTTGGTCTTTGCTTCCTGACTGCTTATCCCCTACCTCTGCTCCACACAGAAAGCTGCAGGTTTACTTTATGGATTAAAGAGAAGGAGCTCTGGTCTTCGACCTTTCAAGGCACCATCTGGAGTTGTGGCACGGGAGTGAAAATGGGCACAAAGTGAAAGCCTACACTTCTGCTCCTTTTTCTGGCTCTACTACAGCAGGTCCACAGCCATGTCCAAGGGTGAGGTTTGGAGATTCTTCCCCAGAGAAAGTAGCTCCACTCACTGAAACCTGGATGAGCCCATATGTGGAAGCCACTGTTTGAGAAGCCTTCCCTGTGCATTTAGAGCCTGCCATTATCTCTTTAGTGCCTAGCTCTGAAACATAAGTGGGCAGTGAGGGATCCTCAGACACTTGAGGCAAGGGTCCAGAGCAATCAAGAAGAGGGGAAAGAAATTATACAGGACAGAGAAGAGAACTAGGAAATATTGTATGACTAGTGTCTCCAAAAAGGTGAGAGAGGACATTGCATTCATATGATAAAGACCACCATTGTCAGGGAAAAAAAGAAAAAAAGGATAACAATAAAAGGACCTTGGAAATCTAAGGTATCACAGCAAAGTAAACGTAAGAGGAGGCTGGAGAACACAGTCGAGGGACTCTTCCAAAATGTAAAGATGACATAACCAAGAAATGTGAAATAGGAGAGAAAAGAAAAGAACATTAAAGGATTCATTCAAGCAAAACAAAATCTACCTACCTTTTGGGGGCAAGACACGATTGCAAGAGAGACTTTACGTAACAAATGCAATCAGTGTAACCTGGCTTATTGCACCCTCAATGAATCCCCAACAATTAAACTAAAAAAAAAACTACCTAAAAAGGAGATTCAGCAAAAACAGAAAGGAGAAAATAGTCAAAGAAACTGTGCAAGGAAACTTTTTAGAACCCAAGGACATGGTAGTCCAGATAATAAAGGACAATCAAGTACTTAGAATTATGACAAACAAAACAAACAAAATAAACAAATAAAAACAACAACAATAAATTCTTGACAAGCCCATATTTATGTAATTTCAGAAAAATAGGGTTTAAGAAAAGACCTCTGAGAGTTAAAATAGGGAAAACAGGTCACATAAAGAAAGATTAGGAATCGAAATGGTTTCACACTACCTTGGAAAGTAGATGACAAAGTTATGGGCAGTGGGAGTTATTTTTAAACTAGAATTTAATAGTGGGACAAACTTAATCAAATGTAAATGAAGAATAAATAATGGCATTTTCAGATACATGGTTATGTGCTGCATAACAAGATGCTACCATATGGTTCTAATGAAGCTGAAAAATCCCTACCGCCTGGTGCTAGTGACTCCACGGCCGTTGTAACATTGTAGTGCAGTGAGTCACTCGTGAAAGCAAACCACTGTGAACATATTTAAAGAATGACACCTTCTCAAAGAGAGCCTCAGGCAAGCAGTTCAGGAGATAATGCAGAAGAGGGCCTGTGTCATAGGAGATGTCAGCTGCGTGCCCGTTATTGCCCCTGAACACCTTCCAATGGCACAAGATGCGGAGGTGGTGTAGGCCTAGGCCAATGTGTGTGTTTGTGTCTTACTTAGTTTTTACAGAAAAGTTTAAAAAGTGAAAAGAAAGAAATAAAAATTTTTAAATGTAAAAAAGCTTATAGAATAAGGAAATAATTTTTTTTTACACAGCTATACAATGTGTTTGTTTTAAGCTAAATTTCATTACAAAGTCAAATAAAATTTATAAAGTATAAAAGTTATACATGTAGTAAGCTAAGGTTAATTTATTGCTGAAGAAAAATTAAATGTACAGTGTCTGCAAAGTCTGCAGTAATGGACAGTGATGCCCTCGGCCCTCACATTCAGTCACTACTCACTCACTGACTCACCCAAAGCCACTTACAGTCCTGAGAGCGCTATTCATGGCCTAAGTGCCTTCTAGGGCTATGCCATGTTTTATCTATTATACAGTATTTTTATTACACCTTTTCTGTATTTTGATATGTTTATATACACAAATACCATTATGTTACGGTTGCCTACAGTATTCTGTACAGTGATGTGCTGTACGAATCTGTAGCCCAGGAGGAGTGGGCTGCACCACACAGCGCGGGGCGTGCAGTAAGGCTACACTGTCTAGGTTGAGGTAAATGCACTCTCTGACATTCACACAGTGACAAAACTGTCTAGTACTGCATTCCCAGAACGCAGCCCCACCTGTGAGCAGTGCATAACTGTATAGGAAATCACAAATTATACTGATGGCAAATCTTCTCATAGGAAGCTATAAGGATTTATTCCAATAAAATGGAAGAGAAAACCAAACAAGGGAAGGCAAGGGACCTAAGAAACAGGATATTTAATAGAAAAAACGATGGCAAGTGGCAATTCCTACATGTCAGCTATGTGGAGGCCTAACGAGTGGCCAGTTTTGAGGATGTGGAGGGACAAAAAGGGAACTGACAGATAATCTGATACTTTGAGCGTTTGGAACACAGTTGACAGGTGTGCAGCAGAAATGAATGAAAATGTAAGAGATGTTTATATAGGGAAATTATGCAAAGAAAACGATGAACAAATCTTAGTTAAAATTGTTTAATTTGGCAAACACCTACTACTTGGCTTTGTAGTGAGCAATATTTGCTTAATCACAGTAATGTAAACATTGATTATTTAATTAATGATGTGAGAAATTTTTTATAATGAAATTTTACTGTGAGAATTTGTGGAGGGAAGTGGTACTGGTGATGTAAGACCCGAAACCATCATCTACCACAGGAAGTCAACAGATACCATCAAAAACTGAAAACTTAGGTAACAAGGGTAAGAATTGGGAGTTGAAAAGAGATGGGTCAAGGAACTGCTCTTTATTGTCATAAATCTTTCCACAGAATTTGAATTTTAAATTTTTTACTCACATAAGGAAGGATAATTAAATGTGAGAATGTCTATTAGTGTAATTGTACCTTATTACCAGATGAAAAGTTAAAAGTCAGATGTGCATGCCAGAAAGACATTTGAAATATTCAATATATAACCTTGTTAAAAACTCTTTCAAAATGAGATTTGGCAAATACTTCCTCTCAATGATAAAATATATTAATACAACCCCCAAACCAACCTCAGACTTAAGAGGAAGTAACATATAGTGTTAAGTGTACAGACTCTGGGCCAACTGTTGCCAGGTGGTGGTACACATTACCAGAGGGTTCTTCATGGTGCCCCAGCCCCACTGGTCACCTGGGGGCCGGAGATCAGTACCCATCTGCAACCCTGTGGGTCACCAACCGGGAGACCTTGGTATAAAGAATTGCTACAAACAGTAACATGAAAAGACCAGAAACCCAGTAGAAAAGGAGGAAATGGATATAAACAATTTATAAAGGAAAATAGAAACATTCTTAAATATATTCAAGCTCATGTTTGATTATGGCTGGGGAAACGAACCAGGGAATTCTAGAGGGAATTCCAATGGAAATGATGTGTCTTCAGAGGAAAATTTAGAATATATATCAAAATTATGAATGAACACTTCTTGGACTCAGAATTTCCATTTCTGGGAACTTTATTCTACAAATATTTATGTAGAGTTATTAAATAATTCCCAGGTTTGAAAATAATCAAAATATCTTCTAACAGGGCAGGTTAAATAAATGATGTTGCCAGTAAAAACAATGAGGTGGCTCTACACACACTGAAAGGGAAAGGCTGCCAGTCTGGGGGGGAATGAGGGCAGGTGCAGAACTGCACACGCAGTACACGGACACTGATGTAAACGTGTCAGTGCGTAAATGCCTGCCCATAGATAGGCTATCTGTGGAAGAATGTTTGCTTCCTCCATTTAAATTGGGTGGCTTGGGTGGCACCTGTATCTCAGTGAGTAGTGTGCCAGCCACACACACCGAGGCTGGTGGGCTTGAACCCAGCCCAGGCCTGCTAAACAACAATGACAACCACAACAACAACAAAAATAGCCAGGCATTGTGGTGGATGCCTGTAGTCCCAGCTACTCGGGAGGCTGAGGCAAGAGAATCACTTAAGCCCAAGAGTTTGAGGTTGCTGTGCGCTGTGACACCACACCACTCTACTGAGGGTGACATAGTGAGACTTTGTCTCAGAAAGTAAAATAAAATAAAATAAAATAAATTGGTTGGCTAGTGGACGTGGAAACAAATGGATTTGGGATTTTGAACTATGCCCATTTGTAATATCACTTTAAAAAGCAAGGCGGTAGATTGCTCGAGCTTAGGAGTTCAAGACCAGCATGGGCTAGAGTAAGACCTTATCTCTAAAAATAGCAGGCCTGGTGGTGGGCACCTGTAGTCCCAGCTACTAGGGAGGCTGAGGCAAGAGAATTATTTTAGCCCAAGAGTTTGAGGTTGCTGTGAGCTGTGATGCCATGGCACTCTATGAGGATGGCAAAGTGAGACTCTTTCTCAAAATAATTAAATAAAATAAAAAGTCCATTTCAATGACATAGAATCATTAACAGTGTTCAACTCTGAGGACGGGCGGGGGTGACAGGGTCAGGGGGAGTAGAAAAAGGGGTTGTTAAATTTTCTGCCAGAGCCTTAGGATAGCTTTACTCCCTACAAAGAGGATATAGTCATGTTCTGTGAATTTATTAATACATTTAAAAAAGTAAAGTCATACAATCAAGTTATTTGAGATGAAGCATTTGCTAAGTGTCGTTTAAACACCTTTTGCTGTACTCTGTGTTCTATTTTGTTGGAGTCAAGTCTGAAGTCCCTGGGTATTTCCTTATTACTCTGAAATTTGTTTAAAAAGAGCTGATGCTTCCTTCTCCCACCATTTTCAGCTAGATGTCGTTTTGCACATGGACCTCTTTTTGTGGAGAATTTCCATGTGGAGCTTTCCCACACATTTATAAATCCGGAACTTTAGAGCAAAGCTTAGATGCACACTCCAGGCATGAAGATAATGGGCTTCCACAGTCTCGATGCTGCCCAGGGAAGCTCTCATGTGTTCTGTGGAGGCCAGGTTGAGTTGGGCTGGGCTCAGACTACCTGGGGTCTGGTCTGGATTCTTTTGACTGTGTGGCTTTGGGTGACTTGTTGAACTTCTCTGGGCTTCACTTTGGTTTCCTGTAAAGAAAGAGGATGGGACTGGACAATTTTTAGTTGCTTTTGATTACTAATATTCTTTGCTTTGCGAAGCAAGAGGAAGAGGTCAGTGATTCTTTGATTTTTCAGAAAAAAAAATGCAAACATATATACTTTTCACTTCCTGGGGAACGAAATCATCATGCCAGAAAAAAAAAAACAACCCAGAAATAAAAATAAAGCCACTTGGCATCCTTTCTAGTTCTGAAAGTCTATTATTCCTTCAGTTGCGTGAGTCACTATTCAAGCTAAATGTGGAGTGGTCTACGTGTGTGGCTATTGTGAAACCCAGCTAAGCCCAGGAAAAATGCACTCATGATCATCTTGTTCTGAGGTCCTGAAAGGGTTATCCCAGAGTTGTCTGCGGTAGGCTGGCAGAAGCTGAGACAACTCTACTCAATACATTACACATTAAATGTTAGCTAATATTTATTTCAAACACTTATTCTCAAATCTTATTGTTTTTGGTCAAACAAACATACCTGAGTGAAAAAAACAACAGTTGAACCCTTCTTTGCCTCGGTCTACCCAGACTTTGAGCCTGTGATATTACACCACACATACTAGTCCCACTGGGTCAGTGCTGCCAGGTGGAGCACCGTGTGAGGAAACATGGTCACTTTGGGTCTTAGACAAGGGGTGGTGGCATGCATTCTTTTCTCTGCCATCAGTTCACTTCAAGTAAAAATCAAGTTTTTATGAGGAAACAGTGTAAGGATCAGAGAGATGTGGACTCAAATTCCAGTGCCATCACATAGTGTTAACTCTGGACAAATTAATGTGGCTCCTCCATCTCGGTTCTCTCACCTGTAAAATGGGGTTAATGAGAGGACTCCTCTTTACAGGGTTGTTGGAGTCTCTGTAATACAATACGTAGGAGGCGTGCTGTCCTATCTGGGACATAATGACTGTCAGCATGCTACTGCTATCATACAGCTCTGGTCTTGGGTAAATTCAGATTACTTAAAGTACTCAGGAGAATTTTATAGATATGGAAAAAATTGCAATATATATGCAAAGTAATTTGAAGCACGGACAAAAACCATGAACCAGCATATATTGTAGGGGAAAGACCTTTTGCTTTTAGCCTTCCGTTTGTGAGACTGTGGATTTTTGACATGTACTTTGATAATATTTCAGAGTACTATACAAAGTCACATAATCACATACGCACTTTGCAGTTTTCCTCTTTATCTTTCTCTTCATTTCTGTGTACGTGCACATTTAAAATTCTTTTTTTTTTTGGCTTTGTAACTAGGGCATTAATTTTTATTTATTTATTTATTTTTATTGTTAAATCATAGCTGTGTACATTAGTGCAATCAAGGGGTACAATGTGCTGGTTTCATATACAATCTGAAATATTCTCATCAAATTGTTCAATGTAGCCTTCATGGCATTTTCTTAGTTATTGTATGTAAACATTTGTATTCTGCCT
>CAUYPK010033324.1:0-14461 GCA_963574355.1 Loris lydekkerianus
GATGTGCGATCTCCAACCTTCTCTCCTGGTATAGCTCGAATCCTCCAGGTTACTTACTAAATTTCCATCCTTTAACTCTCCTTCTGGACGGAAGCCTCTGTGAAAAGCTGGCTTCAGTCCGCCATCTTGTCTCCACCCCCCAACTGATTTTCTTATTTGTTTTGGTCTACAACTTTGTTTGAATTTTAAATTTTGCCCTAAAGAAAAGACCTCTGATTTTTAAATAACTCATTTTTATTCATTTATCATTTATCTCATAGTATTTTTTTTCTATGTATCACTGTTTTATCCAGGAGAAGGAGTTGTAGATTTTCTTATTGAACCAATCATGTTTGTATATTTTTTCTTATTTGTTAAGAATTAAGAATATGAATTTTATCTAAGCAATTGTTTAGCAACACGTGGTATATATAACCCAGGCACTTTAACTCTCTAATTTACAGACAGGGCTGTGTTCTGACTTCAGGTCTCCCCTAAAACAAGAAGCCATACAGGTTTACTGTTTGTCTAACCACATTATCATTCAGTACAGCAGCTCTTTTTCTGCCTGAGAGGAGGGATATTAAAGTGACCTAATTTTAGGTAGCTTTCTTTTTCCTATTTTTCTTTTGTCTCTCAATACGGATCACAGCATCCCTTCAAAACTTTGTGGACATTATGAAGCCAAAGAATAAAAGTTCCTTATTATATATAAAATGCATTTGAAAGTACAACTTATCACTAAAAGCCACTACATTCATATCTGAATTTTTCTCCTCAGTTGCAGTGAGGAGATGTAGACCAGAAGAAAATCAGAATGATAAAAAATAGCTGCATGTTTTAAATAATGTGTGACACTTGGAAAGAAATTATATTCACCAATTCTAAACTTTATGTGTGTGAATATGCAAAAAAGATATTAATTCAATTTCCTTAGCTTAATTAGTATCTTCATCCTTTATTATTTTACTGATTTTTACTGCTTTAATATCTATAGAAAGAGTATAGTAGAAGTTGACTTCTAGTGTTAATTTTTAACTTTCTAGTTTCCTTATAAAGTCTATATTTTTAAGTTAAAAACTTCATTGCAATCTAATTGTTATAAGGCAATATTCTTTATCCTATTCAATTCTATTCTTGTTCATCAACAATTGACTGGTTTTAAATTTATTTTTTTTCTATGATCTAACAATGAAAGATTTGTTTTTATAGCTGCATCTTATTCATATTTATTACCATAGTAGATATATTTGTTCTGAGTTGTTTTATCTCAGATTTGACAAGTTATCTTTTTCTTAAAAATGTTATTATGGATATAAAATAATTCTACATATTTACAGAGTGCATGCAATTTTTTTTTTTTTTTTTTTTTTTTGGTCTTCTACTGTATGATCTGTGTTTTGCTATTATATGTGTGAACATACTGTATTTAGATATGACACGTATGTTTTAAGTAATTCTAACCTTCATTTTTATTATTTTAATAAATAATGCTTTATCCCACTATTCAGTAGCAATTGGTTTTCAGTAAAGAATTGTGCTTCCTTTTCCACACTCGTTCATTTTTGTATATTTTAGTGATAATTAACTTTATGCCATGAACATTCTTAATATTTGTAATCTTTTAATCAAGACTTTCACATTTATAAATTTTATATTTTCATTGACTCAGTGTTCATATTTAGGCATTTTGAGATTGGCTGCATGAACTCTTGATCATGAAAGCTTTTTTTCTTAAAATTGTGAGATGCTCTATTCCATTAGTCCTTACATGTTTCAGACAATACTAGGTAGAGTCAATGATCCTTTGGTAAATTTTGTTGTAATTCATGTTTCTAAGCAATTATACCACTTATGAGAATTAATTCTGATGTTTTTGAAACAAAAATACCAATTTTTTAAAAGATGTGAGTATTGGAGATAGATTCTGTTTTTCCTGCCCTGCTTACTCCTCTGAAATTCTCTACCTCAGATAACAGATTATTAGTTGGTTTTTTAAAGTATTTGTCACTTACTAATAAAGGAATTGAAATCACACACTAGGCATAAGGAGCTGAGTAATATGTTTGCAATGAGTATTCTTCCTTTTTTATTATGTATTATTATTATGTATTTCCTATGTATTGTTACAATACATAAAGTCTGTGATTTAAGGTTGTACTCATTTTTTTCTTTGAATAAAGATGGAATAATCTCAACTCTTTTATAGAAAATTGTTAATGGACTGTAAAGTTATAGTATAGAATTAAAATAACTCGACTCCATTTTTTGTTCATAAATTCTATTAGTGTATTTGAACAGTCTTTGACAAAATTTCAAACATAAAAATTAAAACGGAATAGGATGGCAGCTGTGGCTCAAAGGAGTAGGGCACCAACCCAATAACCAATATGCTGGAGGTGGCGGGTTTAAACCCAACCCCAGCTAAAAACTGCAAAAAAAAAAAAAGAAAAGAAAAATTAAAACCAAATAAAGAAACCCATTTTTATTCTTTGCATAGGGATAAGTTAAACATCTTAATGCACATGTTTTTAGTGAGAATATTTAAGAAAGAAAATTTGCTTAGTTTATAGGTATTGAACCAACCTTGAGACCCTGGAATAAAACCAACTTGGTTGTGATTTATAATTTCAATTTGTTTTATGTGTTGCTGGATTCTGTTTGCTAGGATCTTATTTAATATTTTTGCATCTATATTCATTAATGAAATTGCTCTATAATTTTCTTTCATTGTTTGGTCTTTTCCTGGGTTTGGGGTTCAGGGTGATATTTGCTCCATACAATGTGTTGGGAAGTATTCCTTCTTTTTCCATGTTTTGGAAAAGATTATGTAATATAGGTACTAGTTCCTCTTTAAAGGTTTGGTAGAATTCTGATGTGAAGACATCTGGTCCCAGACTTTTTTGGGGGGGAGCTTTTGTATAGTTGATGCTATTTCAGTACTTGATATAAGTCTATTCAAAATTTCCAGTTCTTTCTTGCTGAGTCTAGGAAAGTGGCATGTTTCCAAGTATTGGTCTATTTCCTCCAGATTTTCATATTTCTGGGAATAGAGTATTTTATAGTATTCATTAAAGATTTTTTAAATTTCTGAGGTGCTTGTTGTTATTTCACCTTTATCATTTCTGATTGATGATATTAGGGATTTTACCTTTTCTTTTTCTGGATTCTCACTGGACAAAAGATTTTAAGACACAAAACTTAAGACACAAAAATATAAAAATATTAGAAGAGAGTGCAGGGGAAACACTTGAAGAAATTGGCCTAGGCAAATGTTATAAGAGGAGAACTCCCCTGGCAACTGAAGCAATGCCAAAAATATACTACTGAGATCTGATCAAACTAAAAATATTCTACACAGTTAAGAACATAGTAAATAAAGCAAGCAGGCAGTCCTCATAATTGGAGAGGATATTTACAGGTTATGCTTCTGACAAAGGTTTGATAAACAGAATGCACAGAGAAGTCAAATTTATTAATAAAAAAAGAATAAGTAATCCCATTTCATTGTGGGCAAGGGACTTGAACAGTAGCTTCTCTGAAGAAGACAGGTGCATGGCCTGCAGACACATGAAAAAATGCTCATAATCTTTAATCATCAAAGAAATGCAAATCAAAACCTCTTTGAGATATCATCTAAAGCCAGTAAGAGTAGCCCACATAACAAAATCCCAAAACTACAGATGTTGGCAAGGATGTGGAGAACAAGGGAACACTTCTGCACTGCTGGTAGGTGTGTAACCTAATACATTCCTTTGGAAAGAAGTTTGGAGAACACTTAGGAAAGTAAAAGTAGACCTGCCATTTGATTGTGCAATTCCTCTACTAGATATATATCCAGAAGACCAAAAATCACTTTACAACAAAGATATTTGCACCAGAATGTTTATTGCAGCCCAATTCATAATTTCCAAGTCATGGAAGCAGCCCAAATGACCATCAACCCATGAATGTATTAACAAATTGTGGTATATGTATATCATGGAATATTATGCAGCCTTAAAAAGGTAGAGACTTTACCTCTTTTATGTATACATGGATAGAGCTGGAACATATTCTTCTTAGTAAAGTATCTCAAGAATGGAAGAAAAAGTATCCAAAGTACACAGTATTATTATGAAATCAATATATAATCACCCACACTTTCATATGAATGGCAAAACACAACTATAGTTCAGGATGAAGGAAGATTAGGGGGAGGGGTGAGGGTGGTTGAGTGGAGGGAGGGTAATCGGTGGGACCTCACCTTTGGGATATATCACAAGGGTTCATGTCAAATCTATTAAGAGTAGAGTTTAAATGTCTGAACACAATAATATGTAAGTGAGGTGAAGGCCATGTTAACCAGTTTGATGTAAGCATTCCAAATTGTATGCAAAATCAACATTGTACCCCATAAATGCATTAATGTACACAGTTATGTTTAACAAAAATATTAAGAGGAAAAAGTATATAGGTATTGAAATTATGACTTTTTAATATGTTGGTTTTAACTTCTTAAAATCACTAGTTTAGTTTATTCTCAATTGAATGTAAGTGCTTTTATGTTGGGCGGCGCCTGTGGCTCAGTGAGTAGGGCACCGGCCCCATATGCCGAGGATGGCGGGTTCAAACCCAGCCCCTGCCAAACTGCAACAAAAAAATAGCCGGGTGTTGTGGCAGACGCCTGTAGTCCCAGCTACTCGGGAGGCTGAGGCAAGAGAATCGCTTAAGCCCAGGAGCTGGAGGTTGCTGTGAGCTGTGTGATGCCACGGCACTCTACCAAAGGGCCATAAAGTAAGACTCTGTCTCTATTTAAAAAAAAAAAAAAAATAGCCTGGCCTTGTGGCGGGCATCTGTAGTCCCAACTATGTAGGAGGCTGAGGCAAGAGAACTCTTAAGCCCAAGAGTTTGAGGTTGCTGTGGGCTGTGATGCTACAGCAGTCTACTGAGGGCAACATAGTGAGACTCTGTCTCAAAAAAATACATAAATAAATAAATAAATTAAATAAATTAAAAAACAACAACAACAGGATAACAGTCCCTTCTTAAATTCAGCAAATATCCGGTTAGGGTTCTATTTTTCTGATTGTCTCATGAATTTGTTTTTACTGTTTTTTTCTTGAATTGTGATCTAAATAGGGTCTACACATTGCATTTGTCATCTCCCCAGTTTCTTTTCCTTTCTTTCTTTCTTTTTTTTGAGACAGAGTTTCACTTTGTGGCCCACAGTAGAGTGATGAGGCATCATAGCTCACAGCAACCTCAAATTCTAGGGCTCAAGAGATTCTCTTACCTCAGTCTCCCAAGCAGCTGGGACTACAGGTGCCCACCACACACTTGCTATCTTGCTATTTTTAAAGGTGGGGTCTGGATCTTTTTTTTTTTTTTTAGAGACAGAGTCTCACTTTGTCGCCCTCAGTAGAGTGCTGTGGCATCAGAGCTCACAGCAACCTCCAGCTCTTGGGCTTAGGCGATTCTCTTGCCTCAGCCTCCCAAGCAGCTGGGTCTACAGGCGCCCTACACAACACCTGGCTATTTTTTTGTTGCAGTTGTCATTGTTGTTTAGCTGGCCCAGGCTGGGTTCAAACCCGCCATTCTAGGTACATGTGGCTGATGCTGTAACCACTGTGCTTTGGGCACGGAGCCCAGTTGTAAAAAAAGTTTTTTTGGTCAAGTACAGTGGTTCACTCCTGTAATCCTAGCATTCTGGGAGGCAGAGGATAGAGGATTTCTTGAGGCCAAAAGTTCAAGGCCAGTCTAAGCAAGACTGAGACCACATCTCTACAGAAAATAGAAAAATTCAGCCAGGTGTTGTGGTACTGGCCTGTAGTCACCAATACTTGGGAGGCTGAGGTAGGAGGATCACCTGAGCCCAGGAGTTGGAGGTTGCAGTGAGTTATGATGATGCCACAGCACTCTAGTGGGGTGATGATGACAGAGTGAAACTTTGTCTCAAAAAAGAAGGGGGGTGGTTTTCTTGTTTGTTTGTTTCTTTGCAGTTTTTGGCTGGGGCTGGGCTTGAACCTGCCACCTCCGGCACATGGGGCTGGCGCCCTACCCCCTCGAGCCACAGGCGCAGCCCCAAAGGGGGAGTTCTTAAGGGCTTTGAACATGGAAAGTCTAGGATTTTACTGAAAATTGGGAGCCAAAGAACAATGCAGTGGGTCATTTTTCTCTGGGACCCCTTCCTCAGGGTTGGTTGGGTTCTGAGTTTAAGAAGGTAAAGCTGGGCGGCGCCTTTTGCTCAGTGGGTAAGGTGCCGGCCCCATATACTGAGGGTGGCGGGTTCAAACCTGGCCCCGGCCAAACTGCAACAAAAAATAGCCAGGCAATGTGGCGGGCACCTGTAGTCCCAGCTACCTGGGAGGCTGAGGCAAGAGAATCGCCTAAGCCCAGGAGTTGGAGGTTGCTGTGAGCTGTGTGATGCCACGGCAGATAAAGTGAGACTCTATCTCTACAAAAACAAGAAGGTAAAGCTTACATAGGCCCGTGGGTCATGCCTTTTCACCCTAGCTTGGGGGGGCTCTCTGTGTATAGGAGGCTGTTAGGAGATAGGGTTTGGGGGGGCTCTCTGTGTATAGGAGGCTGTTAGGAGATAGGGTTTGGGAGCTTCAATAAATCCTTCCCTTTCTTATAGGTCCTGCATTTCTGAAGGGGACCCTTTCCTCTTGTTGGTGATGAGGTGGACCCACACAGGTTGACCCTGCTACGTGTGGGCTATTTAAGGGGAGCCTGTGGGCTATGTGCAGTAGATGGGGCTGACTATGGAGATAAGTTGGCAACACTGTTATAGCAATTATAATACCATTACTGGATAATTGATTCATCACACACATTCTAGTAGGTGTTTTATTTCTTGCTTCATTTGCCTAGCTGTGCAGCTCCTGCAGATCCCATCTGACCTGGCTTTACTTGTCCTTCCTGTCTGGGGACTAACTTTTTTTTGTGTATGTGGGGGGACAGAGTTTCACCATGTCACTCTTAGTAGAGTGCTATGGCATCACAGCTCACAGCAACCTTAGCGATTCTCTTGCCTCAGCCTCCCAAGTAGCTGGGATTATAGGGGCCTGCCACAATGCCTGGCTAATTTTTAGTTGCAGTTGTCATTGTTGTTTAGCAGGCTTGGCCAGGCTTGAACCTCCAGCTTTGGGGTATGTGGCTGGTGCCCTACTCACTGAGCTATGGTTGCCGAGCCGGGACTAACTTTTCAAATGGTGAAATGGTAACTGAGACCCTCATTCCTACAGCAAGGACTGAGTGTTAACTTTAGGATGTGAATCCTTCCTGGTAAGCTGGGACTTGATGGACAATCTAGCTATGGGGACTCTTGCCCCACTCCTTTCAGTTGATGCCTGGTGCATTTCATGCTGGTGTTCATACTATACTTGCCACGTTTGTTATGCTCCTTTCCTGCAGGGCCTTCTGCCATCTTTGTTCACCAGCACAATGGTGGAAGCTGTGGAATGAATGGGACACTAGCCTGTGGAAGGGGAGATGGAATTCTGGTCAAATTGTGCCTCTAGTGGGTGTCTGTCACCTCCTGGCATTCTCTCAGCCCGTGTCTCTTATATATTAGGTTCTGATCAGTTGTTCCCGTGGGATGTGGCTGGTGAGCATGCTTCCTGACTCGTTTGTGGACCCTGGGATGGTCACAGGGCTACTCTGTTTCTCCTTCATGTTCTTTGCTTCTATGGATACCTGCTGTTCTGAAGAGAGCTTTGCTCCGGCAGATACACTTTACTTAGTATTCCTACTTTTTTCTAACAAGGGGGTAACATGGAGGCACATTGGAAACTTCCAAAGAACTCTAGGTTACTCCTGGGATCAAATCCAGAACTGCCTGGAAGGGCCTAGTTATCTGTGAAGTTGGTGGGCTTACTGTCAGGGCGAAAGGTGAAGAAATTTTCTCTGAGGGAAAGTAGAAGCATTGGCTTTGGGAAATTGGTCCCAGATGCTGACGAGATCAAAGAACTCCAGTAGCTTGTCCAGGAGCTCATGCAAGGATCATCCCACCCAGTTTCATCTGGGGCTACCTTATATATCCAGAGAAGCCCAAGCTCTCCAGTGCCACTGGCTCAAGGAGGGAACTGAATTTCCCAAAGCTGCTGGAAGAATCATTAAGGCATTTGGGTATTTTGGAAGAAAGGGTAGGTAAGAAAATTTCCTGATAATTATACTGTTAACAGTCATGTTTGTAGACACGTAACAAGGGTCAACTGAATTAACAAATACAAAACTACTTAATTACTTAAATTGACAGAAATTGTATACTGGCTCGGTGCCCGTAGTTCAGCAGCTAGGGCGCCAGCCACGTATACCAAAGCTCATGGGTTTAAACCCAGCCTGGGCCTGCCAAACAACAATGGCAACTACAACCAAAAAAATAGCCGGGCGTTGTGGCGGGCACCTGTAGTCCCAGCTACTTGGGAGGCTGAGGCAAGAGAATCACTTAACCCCAAGAGTTTGAGGTTGCTGTGAGCTGTGAGACCACGGTACTCTACTGGTGCTGACATAGGGAGACTGTTTCAAAAAAATAAAAATAAATAAAAATAAATAAATAAAAGAAATTGTATACTGTATATTTACTTTGTATAACATGATGTTCTGAAATATCGTATATATTGTGAAATGGCTAAATCAAGCTAATTGAATATTTATTACCATGTATACTTATTGGTGAGAACACTTAAAATCTACTCTCAGTGATTTATAAAAGTACTATACATTGCAGGATGGTGCCTGTGGCTCAGTGAGTAGGGCGCTGGCCCCATATACTGAGGGTGGCGGGTTCAAACCCGACCTCCACCAAACTGCAACAAAAAATAGCAAGTCGTTGTGGCTGGCACCTATGGTCTCAGCTACTCGGGAGGCTGAGGCAAGAGAATCGCCTAAGTCCAAGAGCTGGAGGTTGCTGTGAGCTATGACGTCACAGCACTCTACCAAAGGCAACAAAGTGAGACTCTGTCTCTAAAAAAAAAAAAAAGAAATTACAATACATTGCTGTTTAACTATAGCCACTGTGTTACACAATAGATTTCTTGAATTTAATCCTCTCCTATCTAATTGAAGTTTTATATTCTTTGGTCAATGTCTCCCTAACCTTTCCACCCCATCACCAGCACCTTTTTTATTTTATTTGCTTTTTTTTTTTGAGACAGAGTCTCACTTTTTGCCGTTGGTAGAGTGCCATGGTGTCATAGCTCACAGCAACCTCAAACTCTTGGGGTCAAGCGATCCTCTTGCCACAGCCTCTTGAGTAGCTGGGACTATAGGTGCGTGCCACAACACCCTGCTATTTTTAGAGATGAAGTCTTGTTCTGGCTCAGGCAAGTCTCAAAGCTGTGAGCTCAGGCAATCCACCTGCCTTGGCCTCCCAGAGTGCTAGGATTACAGGCATGAGCCACGGTGCCTGGACAGTACTTTTTTTTTTTTTTTTTTTTTTGGTATTAATATATGGGAGTGGTTGTGAGGATTTCTACAGTTAGTCTCCTTACAAGTAAATTTTTTTTTGAGACAGAGTCTCACTGTGTTGCACTGGGTAGAGTGCTGTGGCATCGCAGTTTATAGCAACCTCAAACTCTTGGGCTTAAGCGATTCTCTTGCCTCAGCCTCCCAAGTAGCTGGGACTACAGGCACCCACTATGCCTGGCTATTTTTTTGTTGCAATTGTCATTGTTGGTTAGCTGTCCCAGCTGGGCTTGGACTCACTAGCCTTGGTGCATGTGGCCAGCTCTGTAACCACTGTGCTATGGGTGCTGAGCCACAGGTAAATGAATTTTGAGGTGAAATTGTATGCATGTATTCAGGAAACCCTTTGCTGAACACTTGTTGGATGCCTATCCCTAGGTGACATGTGAGGAAGAAAAGAAGGAGCACAGAATGGGTTCTGCCTTCAAGGGGGTATGGTCTGAAGGAGAAACATGTGTCCAGGTCTTTACCTTCAGCTTCCTCTCCCTTAAAATAGAGTTTGTTCCTGTCTTCTCTTTGTTTCATAGAGGCAAGATAGATAAGAGCACAAATAAAAGGGGTTATATTATTTCATATTCTAAAATAGTAGAGTATATATTTGTATGGTGTTTTACAGCTTACGAAACACATTAACAACATTAACTTATTCTGTTGGGAAGCTCCAAAGTCCTAAGTGAGCAATTTTTAGAAGAACAGCCAGCTACAGACTTTAGCAAGCCAAAATGCCGTATGTTGAACATAGCTAGAGAACCATGTCACCCCTTCTGCCTCCTTCTCTGAAAAGATGGGAAATTTAGCTAGAGGATGGCAAGGGCTTTGAGGAGGGAGAATGGATCAGGAAGTGGGACATATGTGCAATGGACAGGGGAGGGTGATGGGGTTGGATAGTAGAAGCAAACTGGATAGGGGTCAGAAATCAATCTTGACATTGCCCCAAACTGGCTTGTACATGTTGGATAGGGCCTCAGTTTTTCCAACTCTAAAATGAGAGATTTGACTAGATTATCTCCCAAGTCCCTTCTATCTTTAATAGCTGATTTCTGAGGTGTGTAAAAAGGAAGGGTGATGCTTTCCACTGTTCTTCATCCCCAATCATGATTGAAAACAAGGTCATAGGCCAGCATGGGAGCTTATGCTTGTAATCCCAGCACTTTGGGCGGCCGAGGTTAGAGGATTGTTTGAGGCCAGGAGTTCAAGACCAGTCTGAGCAAGACCAAGACCCTATCTCTACAAAACCCAAAAAAGGGATTACATCTACGGTGCATCTTACAAGGGTACATGTGAAACTTAGTAAATGTAGAATATAAATGTCTTAACAATAACTAAGAAAATGCCAAGAAGGCTATGTTAACTAGTGTGATGAAAATATGTCAAATGGTCTATAAAACCAGTGTATGGTGCCCCATGATCGCATTAATGTACACAGCTATGATTTAATAAAAAAAAAAAAAACATAAAAATTAGCTGGGCATAGTGGTACACATCTGCAGTCCAGTTACTGGGGAGGCTGAGGCAAAAGAATCTCTTGAGCCTAGAAGTTTAAGGTTGCTGTAAACCACTGCACTGTAGGCCGGGCAACAAAGTATAATACGAGCTGGGTGATGGTTCATGCCTGTAATCCTAGCACTCTGTGAGGCTGAGATGGGTGGATTGCTTGAGATCAGGAGTTCAAGACCAGCCTGAGTAAGAGTGAGAACTTGTCTGTACTAAAAATAGAAAGAAAAAAAAAAAAAAAAGCTACTGTGGTAGCTCACACCTGTAGTCCCAGCTACTCAGAAGGCTGAGACAAGAAGATTTCTTGAGCCCAGGAGTTTGAGGTTGCTGTGAGCTATTATGATACCACAGCACTCAACCCTAGGGCAATGGCATGAGACTGTCTCAAAAAAAAAAAAAAAAAAAAAATACAAGTGTACCCTTTAGGTTGGTTAGAAGCAGCTCTAAATGAAGAGGATAGCTCTATCCATTGTGCTGCAGAGATTTTTCAGAGTGAACAAAATGACTATATACTCAAGCCTGGAGCCAAAAGAGGGGCTGGTTAGCACCTTGCCTCTGGGTTGCTTCTGATAGGCAGGGGCTCTTGAAAGCTGTCATCCTCTTTGTGTGGAGTTGGCTGGCTAGCCAGCAGGGCTTCTACCTGCACCCACAGAACGTGCTGTAGCTCTCTGTCCCCAGATGTGCTCTGCTGCTTATCTCCTGAGTATTGTTCCACACACATCCTGTGGGTGCTCTGGCAGTAGCTGGGGTGCCCATGATTTCTTGAGGAAATGGGTTCGGCAAATGCTTGTGGGAAAGGGTAGAGCATGAAAAAGGCTAGTCTGAGGTCGGGTACAGTGGCTCATGCCTGTAATCATAGCACTTTGGGAGCCCAAGGAGGGTGGATGGCCTGAGCTCAGGAGTTTGATACCAGCCTAAGCAAGAGTGAGAACCATGTCTACTAAAAATAGAAAAATTAGCCAAGTATTATGGCAGGCACATGTAGTCCCAGCTACTTAGCAGGCTGAGGCAAGAGGATCACTTTGAACTCAAGATTTTGAGGTTTCTGTGAGATATCACCACACCACTCTATCTAGGGTGATGGAGTGAAGCTGTCTCAAAAAAAGAAAAGAAAAAGGCTAGTCTGGAAGGGACTTTAGTTCTTTCACCTCCAGTTGGGCAGTTGGGCAGACTCATTTGTAGAGTAAAGAGATGGATATAGTATTCTCTGTAGCTTCTACAGCTTTGTGGGTTCTGTGGGCTCAGGCCAGATTTCCTCCAATGTCACATGAGGCTGCTTCTTTCAAGAGCATGATTTGGCTTCAGCAGATTATATATTTGGTTTGTTCTCCTTTTAGTTTGATCATCTAATCCAACCCTAATGAATGCCAGAATGTCTGCTGTCATACTATGCACAAGCTGGAAATCTGCTTTGGTATGAACACGCTAGTGGCCAGTGGCTTTTTGTCCTTTCCAAGAAGATGACTCCACTGATAGAATGTTCTTTTTTTCTTTGTGTCTGAAATGAGTTTCTTTATTATATTTTATCTGCTGGTCCTAGCTCTGCTCTCTGGTACAGCTGACTTATCTGCTCACAGGTTTAGCAGGTGCTCATTATGCCTGCCACATGCTAGGGCTGAGGGACCTTGTACTCTCATCTCCTCAACCTGATCTTCTTCACAGGACTTGACATCTCTATCTCCTGTGGCTGTGATGGGATCTGGGACACTTGCTGACTTGGACTGCTTTTCCCAAGGCTGTCAGTGTCCTGAGGACAGGGAAGCTCAGAGAACAGGGCCCAGGACTCAACATGTCATACGGACTATGAGTAATATAGACTGAAGGAAAAAGGGCCTTTACTCACTCAGCATGAGAACACCTTCCTACTCCTTTCTGAGAACTCTTTAGCAGCTACTCCCACACTTGTCCAGCTTCATGCTGGGCATCTTTATGTGAAGGGTAGGTGCTTCTGACCTGGACTTACACAGCCCAAGTATGAATCTACAGGGGGCTTCATGTGTCCCTGCCATGTTTCCTCTGGTTCTACTTGGAGATCCTTTCCAACCTAATGAGACTTTTTTTTTTTTTTAATTGTTTGAGATTCATTGAGGGTATAAAGATTTTTTTTTTTGCAGTTTTTGGCTGGGGCCGGGTTTGAACCTGCCACTTCCAGCATATGGGGCCAGTGCCCTACTCCTTTGAGCCACAGGTGCCGCCCGAGGGTATAAAGAATTAGGTTACACTGATTGCGGTTGTTAGGTAAAGTCCCTGTTGTAATTGTCTTCTGCCCTCAAGAGGTATGACATACATCATAACCCCCCCATCCCTCTACCTCCTCCCCTCTCCTCAATTCCTCATTCTTCTACCCCCTCCCCTTGTATTAGATCATCTACTGCCTTCATATTAGAATTGAGTACATTGGATTCTTGCTTCTCCAATCTTGTGATGCTTTACTAAGAAGAATGTGTTCCACCTCCATCCAGGTTAATACAAAAGATGTAAAGTCTCCATCTTTTTATTTTTTATTTTTTTAGTGGTAAGATAGGACTTTTATTAGAAGTTAGAAAGGAATACAGAAGAAGTGAAAAGCACCAGAGCTTCTGGAAGGGGGAAAGAACTAAAGAACTCACTTGGGAGTCTCCATGTAGACTCTTTTATCTGGGGATATTAGGTTCTCCATCTTTTTAAATGGCTGAATAGTATTCCATGGTATTCTAATGAGACTCTTGGATCCTAACTCTGTTCCATGAAGTGGGCAATAATTAAGGCAATGTGTTTGTTTGAGGAATTATACTGTGAGAATTTCTCCCCTTCCTATAGTCCTGTGAGCACAGTTTCCATGGGCTCTGACCTTGAGTGGCCAGTGTTGGACTCTGAAGGCCTAGGCCTTGCTAGCTCAAGTTTTGAGTGGTGCCAGTTAAGCAGAGTGGGAGAACTTGGGTTATATTGGAGAGGCAACCACTCATTGTGCCCTAGCCATGGCAGCCCCTCTGTACTGCAAAGGATACTCTGTGGAGACCTGTCCTTTCCTGGTGGGCCATGTCATGTTGGTCTCTCTTTGAGGTAGGTATACAGGCCTTTAGCTCTGTAGAGTAGATGTCCCAGGAGTAGCAAGTACTCTGCAGATGAAAATTTCAAATATATATAAAAGGAGAAAGGATGGCATGGTATGGGTTCTGCTGGGAACCCATCACCCAGCTTCAACAATGTCTTACCAAAAAATGTCATCCAACATTTTTTCTTTTATTTTGTCTGGAGTATTTTCATTCAAAATCCAAACATATCATTTTAGTCATAAGCATTTTAGGATGTACCTCTAATAGTTAAAGCAGTGGTTCTCAACCTATGGGTCACGACCTTTTTTTTTTTAATTTACTTTTTTTATTATTATTAAATCATAGCTGTGTATATTAATGTAATCATGGGGCACCATACACTGGTTTTATAGACCATTTGACATATTTTCATCACACTGGTTAACATAGCCTTCCCGGCATTTTCTTAGTTATTGTGTTAAGACATTTATATTCTACATTTACTAAGTTTCACATGTACCCTT
>CAUYPK010033329.1:0-14971 GCA_963574355.1 Loris lydekkerianus
CAAGAGCAGGCAACCTAAGACAGGGGCTATGTTTTTCTGCCATACAAAAAACAAAAGAGGGAATTGTTGGGCCCTGCCATGTGCCTTAGGCCTAGTGCAACTTCCCGAGCCTGACTAGAAGTAGATCCATCGAGCTACTTCTGCGTAGCAACGACTCAGCAAGGCCCGGCCTGAAACTGCCTCTACCTAGATATAGCCAATGTGGTACCATGCCACTGGCCCGACCCTGTCACACACCTCTTCCCCTGCCTTCTTTCCCCGCCCCTTCTCCACAATAAAAAAAAAAAAAAAAAAAAACACTTGTACTCTCTCAACCTATTTAAATAAAAAAATTTTTTTTAAAGACATGCAAGGAAGAAGAAAAATGACCCACAATTATAAGAAAAATCAGTAAAAATATGGCTTGGCGCCTATACCTCAGCAGGTAGGGTACTGGTCACATACACTGAGACTGGCGGGTTTGAACCTGGCCTGTGCCAGCTAGGACAACAATAAAACTACAACAACAACAACAAAATAGCAATAGCCATGTGTTTGTGACAGGCACCTATAGTCCCAGCTACTTGGGAGGCTGAGGCAAGAGAATCGCTTAAGCCCAAGAGTTGGAGGTTGCTATGAGCTGTGACATCACACCATTCTACCAAGGGTGACACAGTAAAACTCTGTCTCAAAAAATAAAATAAAATAAAAACTTTAAAAACGTTAAATACTTAGGAATAGTTTCAACAAATATATATGTGTGTATCTCTCTATCTATCTATCACCTATACACAGGAAACTACAAAGCATTGCTGACAGAAATTATAGAAGAACCAACTGACATGGAGATAGACCAAGGTAATGAACTAAGATTTATTTGTAATATGTCAACTGCCCCAAATTGATCTATAAATTTGACATAATCCCAATCAAAATCCCAGCAGAATTATTTTTTGAATAGAAAGTGACAAAGTAACTCTAAAATTTGTATGAAAATGCTAAAAATAATTTGAACTATTTACACTACATATTGTCAAGAATGTCTGGAAAGTGACAGTATAGCAAAGTGCAATGATGTCATAAGGACAGACACTGAAACTGACAGAAAAAAGACAGTCTAGAAAAAGACTCCACATAATGATTTCTAACACAGGAGCTGAATGGGTAAGGGCAGACTTTTTAATAAAACAGTGTGCTAGAACAACTGGATATCCATCCACGAGGTAACAAATAAACCTTAAAGTTAATACCTTAAACCAAACACAAATTTAGCTTAAAGTGGTTCATAGGTCTAAAAGAAAACATATAAAATCTTTATAAGACTTCATGAGAAGGTTGAGACAGTTGGATAATTTGGAAAGGTCACCAAAGTAACTAGAAAATGACACAAAATAATCAGCAAGAATAATCTCAATTCTTGGATACTAAATAAAGGTAAACAACATATTGAAAAGTGTTTAGTCCTCAAAAACGACTGAACTTTAGGTAATAACTCTGGGAGTTTGTGTTATGTGCATATTCTTGTCTTGGCTTGCTCCCATGACCGATCGCATGGTTCGAACAGTAGTGCAATCATCATGAGCCTGCCTGTGTTTAAACACACAAAGGAAAATATGATGACAACAAGTCAGACTTTTTTAAAGATAGCAAAATTGGACCAGAGAGAAAGATAATCAGAGAAAAAAGCATAGGGCATCAGAGATCAGAAGAATAACATCAATCATATCAATACATGTATATATATGTGACAGGATTTTTAAAAGAGGAAAGAATCCAAGGGACAGAAAGAGTATCTGAAGAGAAAGTGTGAGAGATATGTGAGTTTCACAAACCCTAAGTAGGATAAACACGAAACTGATCCACACCTACATATGTAAAGTCAAACAGTTCAAAGTTAGAGTGAGCAGGAAAAGTGAACAAGTGAGTGACAGTATGAATTTTGATAGCAACAAAAGAAAAACAACTTATTATCCAAAGGAAAACAATGATATGGTTAATAGCTAACTTCACATCAGAAACAATCATGTCTATAATACATACATATTCAAAACAATGAACAAAAACCAAACTAAACTATTAACCAGGAATTCTCTACCTAGCAAAACTATCTTCTAAAACTGAAGACAAAGACAGTCAATGAGAGAGAATTCATTATAAACAAACCTGTCATGTAAGAAATACTAGAATAAATGCTTCAGGTTGAAAGGAATTATCCTTGATTCTTCCTCTTTATTTCTCCCTCCACATTCAATCTATCAGCAAGTAAGGCCCACTAACTTCATAGCCAAAATATACCCTGAATCTATCTACTTTTTTCTTTTAACATCTTCTGCTGCCATCATCTGGGCCAAGCCTTCAATCCTCTATTAGACTTCTATATCATGCTACCCGTAACTGGTTTTCCTGCTTCTACTCCCTTAGAATAGATTCTTCCAACAACAGCCAGGGTATTTTTAAAAAATTAGATAATACTTTTCTCTGCTTAAAGGCCTCTACTTGGCTTTCTATGTACTTTGGATACTATTTGTCAAGGTTAAATAGGCCATACATATGAACTATTCCCTACTTGAACTTTTCTACTATTCTTTCCTTTCTTCTATCATTCTTTCCCAGATGGATCAGTATGCTCCATAAGATCTTGCACACTGTGTACTTTGGCACAAGGAAGAATGCTTGTAATCCTCGAATATCGTGAACTCATTCCAGCTTCAGAATTTTCATACCTATTCTTCACTCTGCCTAATTTGTGTCGCTGGCAGATCATTACACAAGGTTGACTTCTTAGTATATAGGTCTCCACTCAGGTATTATCTTCTCAAAGAGGCCTTTCCTGATAACTCCATCTAAAAAATACCCTATCCACCATGGCTTGCCTCCTTTTGCCTTTTTAAAACTTTTAACAGCATTTATTAAAAAATTAGAATGCTTATTTATTTATTTAATGTCCATGTCACACAATAAAAGAATCATGAGGATAGAGATCTTACCATCTTGTTCATTATTATATGTCCAGGGCCTAAAATACCATTATAAATTATTGAGTAACATTATATATAAGATATATTTTTAAAACTTATGCTGAAATACAAACTTTTGAACTCTTGAAAGATTTTTAAAAATCTTTTTGTTCTTATGTAGTATAAATATCATATTTTCTAATTTATACCAGTCTTCTTCTGAGAAGAAATGAGTATTCCTCCAGCCAAAGTTATCTCAGGTTCTCCAAAGAAAGCAGGGAGTCTTAGACAGTTGGAAACTATGTGTGTCTTATTTACCTCTATACTCTGGTACCAAGAACAGGGTCTCCAGTACTTGGTAATTACACTTAACTATCAAGGAACGTGAACGAGACTCAGGAGAGAGGAGAGTAAATGCCTGGGGAGGGGGCAGAGGTTTAGGGGGAAATGTCACCCCCTTTATCCCCAACCACCACTTTCCTGGGTTTTAAGAGCACTCATGTGTATCACTATAACAGACTGAATTTCTTGAGGGCAAGGAATATGTCTTTTATTTTGTATACTTTATGTGTGACACTGACAGACGGAAAATGTTCAATAATTATTTTCTGAAGTAAATACAAAAGGATCAGTTTCTTCACTTGCCAAAGGAAGTTAACAAGATTACCTACTTCAGAGGGTTATTAAGGTGACAGGGGAGAGAAAAGAGAAGAAAAGAAGAGAAAAAGAATAAGTGAAAGGAAGAGGAAAAACACCCCTACCAAGTTCTCTTTCAGGTATTTAGGTTAAAAAAGCACAGGAGAACTGATCAAATTACCTCTTCTCTATGAACTATTTCTGTTTTTTTACTTACCTAGAGGCTAAGAAAATAATATTAACATAATAAGCTAGTCAGATATTACATGATTTCAGCACCAGAAACCAAAACAGATCAAAAACCCCAATCTTAATGAAACAAACAAACAAATAAAACCCAAAGAATAAAAACACATAAGGGAAATCCAAACTTGAACAAGAGAAAAGTTCTGAAATCACAAGTACTAAAACAGGACTAACTATACTGACACTTTGGGGAATCTAACAGTGTGTAGCCACTGAATGTTCTCGACTGCTTAGGGGGCATCCTGTCAGCAGATACTTCAAGAAAGAAGTAGTATTTCAGTTCTACCACACTGGTAGGACCTACCTACCTACAACACAGGTAGGACCTACCTACCTACCTACAACACTGGTAGGACCTACCTACCTACAACACTGGTAGGACCTACCTACCTACAACACAGGTAGGACCTATCTACCTACCACACGGGACCTACTACACAGGACCTACCACACAGATGTAATCTAAATTTAAACTATTATTATGGCTTCAAGTTTAGAAGCTAGCAACCCAAACATGAAAAGTATAATAACAAAAAAAAAAAAAAAACTTTCAAGCAACTTAAAAACTTTTCTTGAAACAAATTCTTACAGAGTTCCATAAGTATAACTGGTCCTAAACTATTACAGTAGCTTAATCCCTACAGGCTAGCAACTAAAACATAAAAAATATGCTATCACAACAAAACTAATCCATTAAACATCTTAAAGACTTTTCTTTAAACAAATTTTGACAGAGATAATAGAACAGAAAAATAAATATTTACTGTTTGTTTAAGCAATCTTTTAGTAAAGATTTTTTTTTGAACCTTTAGTAAAGGTTCAAAAACATACAATTATCTCAGATTGTGATTTCAGTATTGATGACATATAGGAAAGTATCTAGATAGCTTATAGCCAATTCACCCATAGGGTTGTAATTAAATGTCAAATTTTATTCACTAAAGATGAGTTATATTTAAAATCAATACTTAAGTAAGAATGGTATATCTTATATAGTTATTACATAAGAACCTTGAGGTTAGTTATTTCACTTACCAAAATGCAGTCCACTTTCGATTGTACAGTTTTGCTAAAAGAAAAAGAAAGTCAGATTAATAAAATGAAAAGTTTATTAAATATCTGAAATATTCTCAAACAGAAAATTAGGAATTAGTCTTCCTTACTATGAAAAAAATACCGCATATACTCGAGTATAAGCCGAGTTTTTTCAGCACAAAATTTGTGCCGAGTTCGGGTTTTTTCGGCACAAAATTTGGCTTATACTCAAATATATACGGTAAGTGAAGTTCTTTAGTAAGATTAGGCCTTGTATTCTAAATCTATGTCTTTCACAAGCCACTATTATTGAAGACGCAATTTTTTTCATAGTATGTAAGTGCAGATGTATTATAATACTTACAAACAAGTCTCAGGGTTTGCAATTAATTATAATTTTTACTGTCCGACTACCACTTTGGACAATGATGTGTTTAGCATTTAAAAGTCATAATGGCTGGGTGTGCTGGCACGCCTGTAAGCCTAGAGCTCTGGGAGGCTGAGGTGGGTGGATCACTTGAGCTCATGAGTTTTGAGACCAGCCTGAGCAAGAGTGAGACCCCATCTCTAAAAATAGCTGGGCACTGTGGTGGGTGCTTGTAGTCCCAGCTACTCAGGAAGCTGACGCAAGAGGATCACTTGAACCCAACCAAGAGTTTGAGGTTGCTGTTAGCTATGACACCACAGTACTCTACCCTAGGGTGACAGTGAGACTCGGTCTCAAAAAAAAAAAAAAAGAAATCATAATGATGTAATACAATCTGTAGTATTGATGGTATTGATACCAAAGGCTTGATATAAAATAGATTCTCTTCTCCCTACTCTACACATACACATATACACACCCCACCCCAGTAATAAGAATCCTAGCCACAGAAGTAATAATAAAGATCAACTAATATGGTAATAAATTAGAAGGGAAGGAAAATATATTTAGAAATATTAAAATAAAGCCATTATGTATCAGTGCTACTGAACTACTGAAAATAAGTCAACTGTTAATAGAAAACAAATGAAAGCAATATAAAAAAAAATTTAACTGTCATTTGAATTTTGTAATAACAGAAATTCAAGTACAAATGCCAAAGAGTCATGCAAAATGTTCAAAAATAGTTTATGTGCAATCTTTAAAAGATGTTATAAAGCAAATTATCTTCCATAAAAGATTCTAAAGCCAAATAAATATATATAATAACTGGTTAATGCCTTTGTATGTAGCTAAAAAGTAAAAATAAGTATGTAAATTTGATTAATATCAAAATTTTGTATCTGTTTCCAATTTCAATGTATGACTGCATTAAGTTTAATTGCTAAGTTCAGAATATAAAGAGTTTTAAAAAGTAAAGGATACCTCAAAGGAAGAGGGACTAAAATTTCAAAAAGAATCCCCTTCAAACAATCCTACAAAAGTTTTTTAGAGGTTTCAGAATCTCCTCTGAAATCACTTGTATGGCTTATCATTCACTATCAGCTAAAAGGTGCAATTTTTCTCTGTTCTCAGTAACTCCCACAATTTCCTCTGAGATCAGAGAGTAATCTATAGATTAAGAATTGCTGCTCAAAAGTAATATATCGCTCATCCCCAAGGTCTTTTTGTCTAAAGCATTATAATAACTTTCTAACTGTTTTTTCTGCTTATATCTTTACCACCAACATACCACACCCTGTAGACTTCATAAAGTGACTGGAAAAATTCTATGTCCAAACCACATCTTCATTCATTCAGCTAGCCACACGGGCCTCCCTGCTAACCCTCAAGGCAGAAGCAGGCAGGGCCTGTACGTTAGCTTTTTCATCAGTCTCTAAGGCTTTTCTCTCATATAACTTATCCCTTCTCTTTCTTCATGACTTTGCTTGATGTTACCTTTTACAGACAATTCTGCCCTGGCCTCTCCATATAAAATACTACCAACACTCTCCATTGCTCTTATCCTGTTTTATTTTTCATCATTGCATATATCACCAGTTAATCTTAGCCCCTTCATTATTTTTACTTCATACTTACCACGGACATAATAGAACAACATAGATGACCCTTAAATTTGTTTGGGTCTTTGTTCTTCTGTCCAGGCTCATAATCCTGTCTTCTCAAACATAACTCCATAAATCTGAAGTGTAACTTTTTTGGTGATTACCTTCATACTTGTATTGGATACATTTGTGAGGCTTTCAATTGTTTATATACATGCCATTACATTGTACACATTCTTCAATTTTTTTTTTACTTAACACTATTTTTGATACCCAGATGAAGTTCGTTCATTTTAATTGTTGAAAAGTATCCCAATGAATACAATTATCAAATTTATTCATGTATTCCTCTATTAAAATACAAGTATGCAGTTTACAGTTTCTCTAGAAACAGTGCTGTAATAAAATCTTTATACATGTAGGAATTTCTCAGTTAGAAACCTAGAAGTCAATTTTCTGAGGCTTCTGATATCTTTTCAATTTTATTATATACATATATTATTCAATATTAATAATGTTATTAAATTACAGTAGTTATTAATATATTCTGGGTACTAATTCTTTGTTAATAATACCTTTTGTCATACTGAAAAATTTTTAGTCCAATTTATTCATTTTGTCCCTTTCTGAGTTTGTTAGGGAGTAGGTCTTATTTAAGAAATCCTAGCCAGCTAAGGTTATAAAGACTTTCTCTTTTTCTTCTAAAAATTTTAAAGTTAGTTTGTCTTATCTTAACCTTTCCTGTAACTGAAATTTATTCTTGCATATGGTATTGTATAATATACCATATACCCTTTTTCTATCTGGGAACTTAATTATTTCCTATTTTATTATGGAAGCTTTCATATATACTTTAACATTTCAGACTTTCCCCCTGTTTTATTAATTTACCTGTCTATCCCTCAGCCAATGCCACACTTTGAATTTATTACTGCTTTAACAAATAAGTCTAGTTATTTGACTCCATGATTCTCCTGGTCCATTTCCAAAACAGTCTTGATAGTTCTTGGACCTTTACTTTTCCAGGTAAGTATTTCAATCAGTTTTTTTCCATTCCACAAAAGCCCTGTTAAGATTTATATTGGACTGCATGGATATTGTAGATTTAATTTGGGGGATGTGAATAATTTGGATTTACTTTTATCTGTCCATAAAATATCTTGTAGTTTTTCTAATAGCATATAGATTTCTTACAGATACTCATTTTATTTTCAATTAATGGTAATTTTCTTTTCTTTCCGATCCTTATGTCTCTTCCCCCCTCCTCTTATCTAGTTACTTTAGCTAAAATCTCCAGTATAATGATGAACAGACAGAAGTGATAGCAGATATCTTCATTTTGTTTCTACTTTTAATGGTTTACCTCTAATGTTTTTCCAATCAAGAATAACATACATCTCCTTTAGTCCTAGTTATATGATAGAGCTTTTGCTCTTCTGTTCTGCCTGCCAAGAACACTCTTAAAAAGTGGTACTTGCCTGGCTTGCTCCCTTTATATGTGCACGGTTCAAATGAGACCTTCCCTGATCATATCATGTCACTCTCTGTATCCTTTATGCTGCTTTATTTCTCTTTGTAATTATCACCACTGATATTTATCTGTCTGGCCAACTCCCCCACTAGAATGTTAGTGATAGAACAAGATGTTGTAGTATAGTTTGTTCACTGTTATTTTCTAGCACTCAGAACACTACCAGGCAGAGAGGTTTGTCTATGTATCGTTAAAAACTAAACACAAAATTAAAAAGAAAAACAACCTAGCTTTGAGTTTTCTTGATTCAGCTCTTTTGGCTTTTCTGGTATTTCATCAATTTTTATTTTTGTTTTTCTTCTATGCTATTCATATAATATTTATGTCATTGCTTTAAAGTTAAATACTGAACAAAGCACATTCAAGGAGTATTACTTTCTATTTCTACAAAAATTCTATTTGCTTTACCCTACAAATTTTGCTATGCAATATTTTCTGTTATTTAGTTCTAAGTATTTTATAGTTTAGTGTTCACTGTGCATATATCATGTATGTACTTTTTATTTTTATACTGTCTACTAGTGATCAATTATTTTTTTTCATTTCAGCCAGAGTATGTGGTTTTCATGATAAGTCAATTTTTTTAAAGAATCCATGGATACTTTTTGCCCCCATATATATGCTTTAAATAAATCCACATTGTCTATTTGCTAGAGAGCTATCTATAGATACCTATATAAGCAAGCATATTAATTATGCTATTTAAATCTTTTGTTGCCTGCTTTACCTATTACTTTCTGATATATATTAAATATTCAACTGCAACTGGACATTCTCTTTGTAATTCTGAATTTTTGCTTTCTTAACTTCAAGTCAAAAAAGAGATGAATCAAAAAAACTCAGACTAAGGTTTTTTTTTGGAGACTTTTTTTTCATTTTTTATTTTTTGGAGACAAGAGTCTTGCTCTGTTGTCCCAGTTGAAGTGCAGTGTCATCATCATAGCTTACTGCAACCTCAGACTCCTGAGCTCACACAATTTTTCTGCCTCAGCCTCTCAAGTAGATGGCAGCTGTTTTACAGTGTGCCCCATCACACCTAGCTATTTCTTTTGTTTTTAGTAGAGACAGAGTTTCATTCTTGCTTAGGCTGGTCTAAGCTCACAATCATCGTGCTTAGGCCTCCTAGAGTGCTAGAATTATAGGATAAGCCATTGCACCCAGCCTATTTTTGTTTTGTTTTTTTTGAAAGATATATAGACAAACATCTCTGTCCAGTACTATTCTGAGTACTGGGAAAATAGCAGTAAACAAACGATACCAAGTGCTTGGGTTTGATAAGACTGTAATTTTTATATTTTCTTGGTAGTTGCTATAGTTTGGATAGTCTGTCAGTCCCCCAAATCTCATGCTGAAATTTGATCTCCAATGTTGGAGGTGTAGCCTAATGAGAGGAGTTTGGGTCATGAGGGTGGATCGTTTCATGAATGGCTTGGTACCGTCTGCATGGTAACAAGTTCTTACTGTATTAGTTCCCTAGGAGAGCTGGGTTTAAAAAAGCCTGGCACCTTCCTCCCTCTCTCTTGCCATGTGATCTCTAACATGCAGCTTCACTTTTGCCTTCTGCCATGAGCAGCTTGAGGCCCTTATCAGATGCAGACTGCAATGTCATGCTTCTTATACAGCCTGCAGATCTATGAGCCAAATAAACTTTTTTTCTTCATGAATTACCCAGCCATAGTTATTCCTTTCTAATAACACAATTGGACTAAGACAGTAGTGTAATTCTTTTATTACAATCCAGTGTCCTTTAACCTCAGTAAGGCCATTTTGCCTTAAACTCTATTCCGGTTTCATATTAATTTTGTTAAACTACTTTTTTTTGTTGTCTTCTTAGTATCCACTACTGATAAGATCATCCCCTCAAGATAAATCATTCTCACATGTTATTTATCCTTTTTTATTTAATCACGAATTCATTTTATTTAATGATTGTTCTCCACGGAAGTCCAATATACCCTAGGTTGATATTGTTTTATCTGGTGATTTGAAATTTTTAAATTATGAACTTACCTTCATCCAGGACTATTTTTTAGAGTCTTATATCTCCCAGGTTATGGAGGTAGTTTTACATTTGACTCTGCTGAGCCCCTAAGGGTTTAATGATTCCTGACAAATTTAAAATTTAAAGTTCTTATACTATAAGGAGACTATCAAATCAAACTCTACCTTTATGTGTAATACAAGCCTAGGGCTCCAGATCTCATAATTTAGGCTTCTTTATCCTCTGGGCTAACCGCAAGCTTACCTAAAACTTTTTAGGTCTGTGGGTTCCCTTTTTCAGTCCCACTCCATAGGTAAAAATCTCCCTTCAGTCTCCAACCTTTATATAGTTGATCAGTTCAAACTACATAGGGGGTATGGAGCATGTAGCCTAGAATTTTCTAGAACATTAACACATAAACCTCCACTATTTAAGATATTAAGACATGAATACCACTGTGAGACATTTAGAATTTAGTTCCTGTTTACCTTTCTTAAGTTCACCCAGCCTTTTGTTACTGGCACCTATAAATTTTCCCCTTCTTAATTATAAGAGAAAACTTTGTGTATAATGACCTGATTTTCATAGACTGGACATGGACCACATGTACATATCAGTACAGGAGGCCTAGTTCTTTATGCTGATCACCACCATATGTTGACGAGCCTGCTACAGTCCCTAGGGTGGTCAACTTACGCAAGTTCTACTCTATGTTTATCAATAGTTTATAACTGAAGAGTGGGGTAAGAACCTTGCCACAAGAGCTCATTTATATTGTCTTGAAGTCTTTATACACATATATGGACATATAACAAATATATATCAATGGTAATTTATATCAATGTTAATGAAATATATTTGGAATACTCCCCCAAATTCTACCACTCTATCCAATAAACTCTTTACTTTTTTTCCATATTCTCTCTCATCTATATTCATGAACGTATCCAATTTTAACACAGCTATGATCAAAGCAGTATTACTAAAATTTATATCAAAGGCATTTTCCACTGAGTCTTCAAAATTTTAATATATTGTATAATATTCCATTTAGTGAGTATTTCATTATTTCCTAAAAATATTCCCTGAATACTGGATTGTTTCAATTCTTTTGATTGTTTCAATTAAAAATAAGTCTTCAGTGTTTTGCTTCAGATAATGACAAGGTTAATTATATTAGGATAACCTGGCCACACATAAAAATCACATGCTCTGGACAAAACACAAAACCAATCATTAAGGCAAAAGAGAGAGATCAAAAGCAGTCAGGAACTGAAGGGAAGTTACACTTAAATGAAGGGAACTGCACTGGAGAGAATTTTTATGAGGCTTTTGTCTGAGGATATTTATCAGCTGATGTAATAATCACTTACAATTAAACCAGAAATCTGTTGTCTTCCCAGATTAAGGAGGACAAAGTCTGGGATTGCCAGAGGAGATGGGAATTGAAAGACAAATTCCTAGAAAAGAAGGTCCTGCAAAATTTCTACATAAACTATGCCCAAATGTTTGTATAATTCCTGTCTGAGGGAGACTCCAAATTTCCTAGGAAAAAGAAACAGCTGGAAGGCACAAAGATCTGAGATAAATTTTCTGCCGCTGCCAGTCACAGAAGAAATAAAGTTGAAGTTTGAATTTAGCCACATTAAGTGTCTACTAAGACAAAAACTCAACACTTATCAGAGAAAAAGAGCAGAATCCAAAGTCTACAATCTATTGCTCATAATGCCCATTAAGTCAAGTAAAATTTACTAGAATAAACAGGAAAATAAAAAGACTTAGACTCAAGGGAAAACAGTTCACAGAAACCAAATCCTAAATGATCTAAATGTCAGAATTAGCAAAGAAATTAAAGTGAATATGTTTGAGTATGTAAGGAAAATACAGTCATAAATAATGGGAGAATCTCAGTAGAGAAATGAAAACTATGAAGAAGAAACAAATTGAAATTCTAGAACTAAAAAAAGTAAATATCTGAAATGAAAATTTCACTGGATGATCTTAACAGGAGAGCAAACTGCAGAAAAGGGAACCCTTAACTAAAAAAACAAAACAAAAAACAATAGATTTTATTGAATCTAAAGAAGAAAACATTTTTTAAAAAATTATGAACAGCTTCAGAAATTTAAAAATACTCAGTGGTTTAACTATGTGCAACAGGAGATAAAAGATAATGGAGGGCCAGAAATTTCCAAAATTTCATGAAAAACACAAACTTTCAGTTCCAAGAAGTTCAGCAAACTCCAGGCAGGTTAATTATAAAGAAAATTACACATAGATACATTATATTCAAAAGTATGAGAACACAGAGATACAAAGCACATTGTGAAAACAGCAAGGAAAAAATAGCAGTGGAAAGTGATACGAATGATACCTGACTTCTGCAAAGCCAACTGATTTGCAATAGAGGCATCAAAGCAATTGAAGAAACAAAAGAAAATCCTTTCAACAAATCCAAATGGACTACCAGCGGTGTCCAAGCTTTTTTCTTCTCTGCTGCATGTTGGAAGAAGAATTTTCTGGGGTCACACATTAAATACACAAACACTAGCAAAAACTGATGAGAAAAGAAAAAAAAAAAACCTGTATACTTTTTGTGTTATCTTTCACCACAGATACTCAAAAAGTCCTTACATAATCTGAATGGATATCCAAACACACCTCATACTATACAAAATCTGAACTGAATTTCAAACTATAAAGTGACTAAAAGAAACCACTTGAGAACCAATAATACCAATGTTCAAGAATAAGAATTTTCATTCTTTACAATAGTTATACATTTTTATAATTTTTTTATTTCCAATAATTCAAACTGGAAACAAATGACCTCAATATAAGAATGAATATACACTTTCTGGCATATTCACACAATGAAACACCACTCAGCAATAAAAAAGGAATGAACGCTTTATACACAAAGAACATGGAGAATCTAAATGATGTTATACTGAGCCAAATAAACCACGCCAAAAAGTTATTTCTGTATGATTTAATTTATACAAAGTTCTAGAATAGGCAAAATTGATCTATAGAAAACAAAAAATGGAAAAAGTAGCTGCCCTGGCATGGGGCTTCCCAGCTGAATGGGAAAGATCTTATACTGATGCTATAATGCACTGCCTCATTATCCCTTTTTCAGCAAAGAAGAACTCTGTCTTCAGCTCCTGGAAGTACTTCCAGCAAAAAGCCCACAGTGTGTGTACCCTATGGGTATTGTGATTTCCTAAGCTGAGAAAAAATTTCTCTTCTTGAAGTCATACCTCTTTCTAGGGATGGCTTATATCTAGGCACTGATCAACATGGGGATCTAATGGTGCCCAGCCCTGTGTCCCAACTTGAGATAGCTCTAATGGGTGACTGTAGCTTCAGAAACCTCTAGCATTGCAGTTCAACTTTCCACTGGCCCAAACTGTTTCCTTCCCATCCATTCCCATATATGTGACTCTCAAGAGTATTTCCTAATAAAGTGGCTCTTAATTATGATTCCTAGACTAGCAGTATCAGCATACCTACGAACAAGTTAGAAATGAATATTTTGGGGTCCCAATCCAGACCTACTGAATCAGAAAGCAGAACTTTTATCCACATATAAAGAGCTTCTTAACAACTTTTTGTGCCTCACTCTTAAATATACTCAGATGTGTAAGAAAACTGGGATAAATCCCTAATATGAAAGATAGAACACTCCCCTGAAGGAGGTAAAACCCTTGCTTGGAAGAGATAAGACCATGCCCCTCCCCCCAAAAAAAAATCAAGGAGGAGGGAGTGGAGTAAGAGGCAGAACACCAACCACCACCACAATCCTCCCTCTACACCAATACCAACTTCAAACTATCCACACAAGGAAGCACGTACAGAACTAGAAATTGAGTGAGTGATCACAGCACCTGTTTTTAACATTATATCAAGGCAAAAAGTACTGAAGAAGGCAGGAGACGTAGTCTTTCACTGCCTATGCCACCCTTCCCCAACGCCCCAGCAATACAGTAGGCCAGGGGTGGCAAACATGCGGCTCCCGGCCAAAATGAATGCGGCTCTTTGCCAAGTTTGGATTTTGTTATGCTACTTCTGAGGAGGGACCTCTGAGGAGAGATCTCTGAGTGCATAGTCCCGCCCCCAGGCTGTGTCATCCCGTCTCCCATCCCTTGGAAACAACTGCACAGGCCAGCGAGCGGGGGGACCCATGTGTCACATGTTGTGTCACATCTTGCCCTTAGTTCTTAGTGTGGAGGACGCAGCACACCCTCACCATCACTGCAGGATTTTTACCCTCCCTCAAAATGGCAAAATGCAAAGCTAAACGAAAATATGAAGATGAACACAGGACATTTTTGGAAGAATGGGAAGATGCTTTCTTCTTTATTGAACGGAATGGGAAAGCACTGTGTTTAATATGCAATACTATGATATCACATTTCAAGGCTTCAAATCTTCAGCATCATTTTAGCACTCTCCATGCTAATATTGACAAGGAATTACCCAAAGGTACGGAACTACGCAAGCAAAAATTGAGCACCTTGAAAAGCCAGGTAAAAAGACAGTCTCAAATGTTTCAGCAATTAACCAAGCATGGAGAAACTGTGACCCTTGCATCCTATAAAGTGGCGTGGAACATTGCCCGTGCTAAAAAAC
>CAUYPK010033333.1:0-50104 GCA_963574355.1 Loris lydekkerianus
GGCCTGAAACTGCCTCTACCTAGATACAGCCAATGTGGTACCATGCCACTGGCCCGACCCTGTCACTCACCTCTTCCCCTGCCTTCTTTCCCTGCCCCTTCTCCACAATAAAAAAATAAATAAATTCAAAAAAAAAAATAAAATAAAATAAAATAAAACAAGACTAATTCTAAAAATTTCTTTTATATATGAGTTAAGTGAGTTAATACATGTAAAACTATGAGCCACCAGTATTTTTATTGTTTAGGTTAATAAAATTCTTAGAGAGAAAATAAAATGAAAACATGAGATGATTATTTTTTTCCCCACTCCAAATAGCATACATGGCCATCTCAGATTCATAAGGATGATTGCATTAGAATTAAACAAGAATAGCATATTGGTTTGCTAGGACTGCTGCAACAAAATAACACAGATTCATTTGGGTCAAATTTATTTTCTCACAACTGTGAAGGCTGGAAGTGCAAGATGAGGGTGCTGGCAGGGTTGTTTCCTTTTGAGGGCTATTGAGGAAGCATCTGTTTCAAGCCTCTCCCCTTGACTTTTGGAGGCCCCGTCTTCTCCCTACATCCTCCCATCATCTTTCCTCTGTACGCATTCGTGTCCCAGTTTCCTCTTCTCACGAGGACACCAGTCATGTGTACTATTAGATGAAGCTCCACATGAACGCCCTCGTTTCAACTTAATTGCCTACTTAAATACCCTATCTCCAAATAAGGTCATGTTCGAAGGTGCTGAGGGTTAGGACCTCAACATGAATGTCTGAGGGGATACAATTTCTTTTGCAGCAAGGAGAGACTGTAGAATGAATCTTATTTTAGAGGAAATGTGTCTCATTGCTCACAATGTGTTCCAAAATGTCCTCATGAGTGTAGCATTTCCTTACAAATCACTGGAATATCATGAAAGCTATATACATGCATATAATTCCTATGTTTATAAGCCCAGAAAGCAGCATTAAATTAACTTTATCAATTCTAAATACATAGACATATATATTCATGCATGCACGTGTGCCCACACAAATATATACATATACTTCTATATATGTGCATATATATATCTTACTTCACCATGAATTTATTCTCTGATTCACCACTTTAAGTGACAAGGCTAAAGTACTTGTAGGAGGACACCATTCATCCTGCATTTTGTCCTTACAGGGCCTTAATATAGAACAGAAGCTCAAGTCTCTGCTGAATAGTATTTAATTGAAAGCCCCTTAAAGAGATTTGACAACTCTAATCCTCACTTATACCTCTGCCTTAATTCAGACTGAACTAATAAAATATAAACTTGTAACACTTAAAGTTATGCATTTCATCAATACCTGGCACCACGATATGCTGCTCATTCACAAAGGCTTTCCTGCTCATGTGTTTTCTCTCCAAACAGACAGAAAGTTCTTCCCCATCATCAGCCTTGTTATGCCGCTTGTCCCCATGTGATGTATCACCTTGTCACCTAAAGAAATATGCTCTCATTGCATCTGTACCATTTTTAACCAGATATGTTCGAATTTTTTTTTAATTTTTATTTCTACACAATTTGACAGTTAACTAAATAACTTCCTCAAAAACTCAAAAACCTGTTAAAAGGACAAGATACAGAGAGAAGAGAAATGTGGGGTCCAGTCTCTAGAAAAGCCATTGAATGCTCAATTCCATCCGTGTAATGACATGTAAGTATGTAAAAAATCCAAGAAATTATCAAAGTGAGAGCAAATCAGTGTTTTGAATATTATGACAGGGCAATACATTTTAAAATTCTCTAGCTCCTTTTATATGGATGCTTCTTAGAAAGATATAATGACTATTTTAATTGCATAAATTAGTTTTTCTCTTTTAAAATACAACTAAAGCAATTTAAGTAATAATAGAGAACTGTCTTTCTACACTTTTAAAATACTATTTTTTTAAAATTTCAGATTAATATGAGAATACAACCAATTAGGTTACATTGTTTGCATTTGCCAGGCAGAGTCCAGATTGTAGCTGAGCCCTTCACCCAGGCTGTTGTGCTGTGTGTCCTTATATTGTGCCAATTAAGTAAGAGTTTACCACTCTTCCTCTCTTCTCTCTCTCCCTTTCCCCATTTGAATTTAATTGCATTATTCTTTCATGTGAGCATATTTTGTCTTTCTATTCATTTCATTTAGTATTGAATACATTGAACACTTGCTTTTCAATTCTTGTGATACTTTACTAAGGAAGAATGTGCTTCAGCTCCATCCAGGTTACTGCAAAAGATGTAAAGTCATCATCTTTTGTATGGCTTAATAATATTCCGTGGGGTGTGTGTGTGTATCACAGTTTATTAATTTATTAATGTGTAAATAGACACTTAGGGTGATTCCACATCCTGGACATTGTGAATTGAGTTGGGGTATAAACTAATATAGTGTCTTTGGAAAGAAGTGTGCAGAATCCTCAAAGAGCTAAAAATAGACCTTCCATTTGACCCCACAATCCCATTACTAGGTATCTAAAAAGGTAAACAAAAATCATTTTACCATAAAGACATTTGCACTAGAATGTTTAATATACTTTGAAGGTGAGGTCTTATCTAATACATGGGGTTCCATGAACACCTAAAACATTAATTTGCTGGGAAAATATAGCTAATAAAAATAAATTAATTAAAATCTATCTCTGTTTTTTATGGATAATGTAAATCTCTTGAAATGTTTATAGAAACATTACTGGTTTTCTTTTTTTTTTTTAATCACTGACTACAATCAGGGATAAAAGCTTAGCCTATTTTTGTCAGGAATTGTTGACATTCAGCCCTACTTATTGAAGGCATGTTATTCCTTAACTTACCTTACTTTAATAATAGAAATCAACTTGCCTTTCATCTCTGGTTTTATTAAAGTTCTAATATTTAAATAAGTTAATTACAAAATTGTATAACCAATCTGTGTTTATTGTTTTGAAATTTAAAACTTCACCTTACAATTGGTAAATAAAATCCCCCAGCATTCAGTATAAATAAAATAAATGAAAATGTGAAAAACCCAAAGCTGTAAATGTCTGACAATAAATAATTATGCTATCCAGGCAAAAGTGACAAAATCAACTAATAACTTTATAAATATCCTTACAAGTGAAGGAAGTCTTCCTTATGATAAGAAAACTAAAAATTAGGGGACAGAGAGGCAAGAATTGGAAGGCAGTGGCTAGAAAGGAGAGAGGATGGGCAAAACTGTAATTATTTCCAGTTTTCCCTTGACTAAAATAGAACTAACTGCATGTTTTTCTTAACTGTTTGATAAAGAGGTCTGCATTTTACAACATGGAATTTGAGAGAGAATAATCAATTCAGATTAATATTCTCTTTCATAAGCCACTGTAATTAGGGGGAGATAGGAATAAGCATAAAAATCTTGTATTTAGTTATGTGGATTTAAATGTGAAGACCTCAAGTAAAGGAAATGTTAAATATTAGCACATGACAATTTTGACTTGTAGAGGGAAAAGGAAAATTATAAAAGAAATTTTGAGTATAAGATAATACAGGGTGGCCATAAAGTTAATGGTGGGACAACCTGGATAAGATGTCATGGATGGGTTGTAGACAATTGAGTAAAAATGAAATAAGAGTTACTGAGGTCTTATGAATAAATATATTTTAAATATATAAATCACAATGAAATGACTCTCATAAATACTTTACCTAGAGTTCACCTACTTTAGAACACCACACCATTTTTAAAATCTTGCCAAAGTTTTTCTCTTCTTTTCATAATCATTTACATTTGAATTCTGAAATGTTTATGACACACAGCACATAAAGTGAACTATACCAGACTTTTGGATGACAATTAAATTATGAAGATGATGGGAAGGAGAATTTCCGGCAGGATCAAAGTTGTTCAACAAGCAGAATTCATGCAAAGGGTTTATATAAAAAGAATTAAACTATTTGGGAACAGCTCCCAATTCTCCCCTAGATATTCACAAAGTGCACACAAATTTCAGTGGTAAGGGAAGCTTTTGTGGTAGGAAGAGGCTGCTAGTCCTGAAGAGCCCAGCATTAAGAGCTTGTGGCCTCCTTCTGCTTCTTCTCCAATTTATTAATCTTACTTCTAAGTTCCTCACTATTCAGCCACTGTTTGTCATCTGCAAATCAATATTGACAGAGTGAACAACCAAGTGCATTGCATAAAATTCTACTCACAGAAAACATTTCTTTTTCTAATGACCCTGTAAATAAACTTTAAACAACACAAACTTTCTTTTAAGTTTGAAAATATTATACAGAGCTATACAGATGCCAGGTAAATGCTTTTTTCTTAGTCACCTAGTCATAAGAACTCTTTATGCGTCCGTAGGTAAGGACTAAGAACAACATGACAACAAAATAGAGGCAGGTGCATGCACAGGGAGTGTGAGATGCCTGCTCGTGCAACCTATTTGTGTCTTCAGGATCCATGTGGGCCTGTCTCTTCTCCTGCACATAGGTGACCATAGCAGTGACATCTGAGTTTAACTTCTAGGAAGTGTAGACAGCAGCAAAATGAAAAATGTAAAGGTTGTATGCAATGGTAATAAGTGTTAAGGAGAAAAATAAAACAGGTGTGGGAAGTGATTTCTTAAGGTTGAATTTTATACAGGTAGTAAAAAGAGGACTCAATACTCGGATGTGAGTAAAGCGAATAAAAAAAGTGACGAAGGAATAAACCTTGTGGAGATCGGTGGAAAGATTGTTTCATACAGAGAGAAAACCTGTGCAGACGAGCTGAAATGGGAACATGTCTAGAATCTTAAAGCAGGGCAGTGTGACCAGAGAAAGGACACACGGTGAGAGAGGAAAAGAGTAGAAAACGATGAGAACAATGATCCAATGGCAGCCCGATTATGGCTGGCTTTATAAGCCATTATAAAGACTTTGTCACTTCTCTGGATGAATTAGGAAGCCATCAGAGAGCTTTGAGCAAAGATTTTATGTAGTATTTGCAGACTTCAGTATTCAGAATAGACTGAAGGGCATGAGGTAAAAAGGGGACACCACGTTAGAAGGTGACTGTCATAATTCAGGAGAAGGATAATGGCAGCTTGGGCTAGGGTTGGTTAGTGGGCAAATGGTAAACAGTGGTTAGATAATTCAGCAGACAGGACCTTTTTTTTCCTTTGGCTTGAACAACAAACATTTATTGTTCACAGTTCTGGAGACTGAGATGTACAAGATGAAGGCATTGGCAGAGTTTGTGTCTGATGTAGGCCCACTTCTTGCTTTCTCCTTTTTTTTCTTTTATTTCTTTTTCTGTTGTTGTTGATTCAGAATATTGAAGAGTACACATATTTTGTTTGCAGACTTTGATTTTGTACAGATGGGTCAAAGTTCTAAGTGTGCCCTTCACCCAGATAGTGCACACTGTATCAAATCAGTGTGAATTTACCTACCATCTCATTCCCCCTCCCCTGGCTTGATTTTCATTGAGATTTACTTCCATATGTGCACTTAAGACTAAGTGTTGATTCATTAGTTTCAATTTGGTATTGAGTGCATGTGTTTATCTATCCATTCTTATGATCTTTCGCTTAGAAGAATGATTTCCAGTTATATCCAGGTTGTCACAAAAGACACTAGATCTAGATCACATTTTTTGTGGCTGAATAGTACTCCATGGTGTGCACATACCATATGGCATCTGAGTTGTTTTCATGTATTTGTGATTGTGAATTGTGCTACTACGAACATTGGAGTGCAAGTGTCCTTTTCATAAGATGACCTGAGTTTTACCAAACCTACAAAGAGAAACTTTTATTTGTATTACAGAAATTATTTCATAACATTGAGAAGGAAAGAATACTTACCAATATTACCTTCATACCAAAGAAGGAAAAGGTACAACTAAAAAAGAAAACTACAGACCAATATCTCTTATGAATATAGGTGCAAAAATCCTCAATAAAATTTTAGCAAACCAAATTCAGCAGCACATCAAAAAATAATTCATTACAAACTAGTGGCTTCATCCCAGAGATATATAAAAAGATGCAAAAACAAAGATTATATGATCCTTTCCATAGACATGAAGAAAGCATTTGACAAAATTCATCACCCTTTCATAATAAGAAGACTCAACAAAATCAGTATAGATAGAACAGTCCTCAAAATTACAGAGTTATACATGACAAACCTACTGCCAACATCATATTGAACAAACAAAAATTGAAACCATTCTTTCTTAGAACTAAAACCAAACAAGGTTACCCATTTTTATCACTTTTATTCAACATAGTTGAAGTTGAATAGCCGGAAGTTCTCACAGGAGCAATCAAGCAAGGGAAGGAAATCAAGGGGGTCCGAAGGGAAAGAAGATACCAAACTATCACTCTTTGCTGATGATATGATGTTATATCTAGAAATCTCCAAAGCTTTAACTGTGAGACTCTTGAAATTAATAAAGAAATTCAGTAAAGTCTCAGGTTATAAAATCAATATTACAAATCAATAGCTTTCATAAATAACAACAGTCAAGCTGAGAATCAAAGATGCAATATCTTTTGCAGTACCAACAAGGAAAATAAAATACATAGGAATATACTTAACAAAAGAGGTGAAAGACCACTGTAGACAGAGTTATGAAACTCCGAGGAAAGAAATTGCATAGCATGTAAACAGATGAAAAAAATGTATCACATTCATGGATCAAAAGAATCAACATTGTTAAAATGGTTATATTACCCAAAACGATTTACAGATCCAGCCAATAGGATTTCTTGATGAGTTAGATGTGGTTTATAAGAGAAAGTGAAAAAATGGTCTAAGAAACTGTAAGAAAATAAGATGGGCTATACTGGGAAAAGACAGACTAGAGAGGTTGAAAATCACGTCAGTTCTCAGGTCTCTTTAGAGTACTACTCAGGCAGCTGTATATGTGATATACACACATACATAAATTTAGAATTTTCACTGTGTAGATAATATTCAAAGCTAGGGACTCATATTAAGAACATGAGTAACCCAGAGAGGAGAGAGTAGCCTGCAGAGTAAGCCCTGAATTTCCCAGTGTGAAGAGGTCAGGGTCAGAGAAGTGAGGAAGGATAAGCATGAGATGGAGATGAAGTGGCCACTGAAGGAATGGGAAAACCAGTAGCATGTGCATCTTGAAAATGATGTTCAGGAAGCCATAGCCATATTTTTTTTAAATTTCATCTTCTATACCTCCTAATATCTCTTTGATATTTTCCATCTAGTTATTATTTCATACTGAATTCTGCATTTCTCAGAGGAAATAAAGCAGGTTGCTTGGAGAGCAGAGATCACAGAGCCAGTAAGCATGGCACTAACAAATTCTAGCCAGCCAGAATATACTAGTGAACATACTAGTAATAACAGAAAAAAATAATAACAAATAATAGTATAGCAAGTTCTTTATAATACTTAGTTGTACACCTAGTAAGCACTCAATAACCATTAGCTATTATCTGGCTAACTTGTTAATCACGTTTCTAATTTCAAAGGACATTTTTCATTTCTGAAATATATATTTCTTTTTAAAATATCTCTATACTTTTTCATTTACTTATTATGTTTGCATCTTGTTCTTTCTTATGGTTTCATTTTTATATCATGTTTTTAGTAATTTTAAGCATATTTTTCCATAACATTCACCAATTTGCTTTATTACCACTGGTTTTGGAGTTCTGTTCATCCTGCTTGTATCAGATATGACTCTCCCTTATAGGAAATGTTTCTCTGAGTGTTTTGTAACTTTGGATCATGAGCTTGCCTTCCCATGGCCAGAGAGATTTCACACTTGCTTTTCTCTACTATCCCACAACTACCACTGCTCTCTGCATCAACAGCTATTTTAATTTGTGAAATTTTTCTGGAATCATTTGGTCAATAGAAAAACCCAGTAGATGTAGATCCATTGTTTTGACTTCTTAAGATATGTGTCTCTACTCAGGATTTAAGAGGACATACTGGCTTGTCCTCATTCCCCTTGCAGTCAGGCAGACTTCCTTGGTGCACTCTCTTCACACCAACACCGTCTCTCAGGGCCTCACCTCTCCAGGGATTCCTAGTACTAAATCTTTGTTCATGTTCCAAGGAACAATAAGGAAGAGCTCCCTGCCTCCTGGGTGCCAGTTCATCTTCGTATAATCTACATTTAAGTTCTAAGGTTATTTCTTTTGCTTGGCAATATCCTTTCTTCCTTGTAAGAATGCCTCTTAAACCTTATCCCAGATTTCTAGCAAAGTCAATGTATGTTTTTGGAGGTTGGGTTAGGGGATAGACTCACATGATTTATTTCACCAAATGACTAAAGCCAGGAGTACTCTGAATAGATTTTTCAAGCCTGAGAATTTATGTCAGGATTTTGTAAGAAGATTGGACATAACTATACCAAAGATGTAGATATATACATGTCACTCAAATCCACTTAGTTGGAGATCAACTTATAGTCTGTATACATTTGCAGCCATGGAAAACATCTCCAGGAATGCCTGTTGAATCCTTTTTTCAGGATTCTTCAATCCTGTCCTTGCAAGCTGACATTTCTGTATCTAACACTTGGCTTTTTATTATGCTTATGGGATAGGATAGATCACACAGAAACATAGTCTCAGCAAAATAGCTAAAGTAGTTCTAAAATTTGTTTCCCAATCACAGTCATGACTCTGACCTGTATCTGTATGTTAAAGTAGTTTGTGACATACTGTAACTCCACAAAAGTGATAAAGTTCACAAATTTGATTAAGCTGCTAAGGAGGAAATGAGACAAATTTCACTTACTGAATTTAGCCTTCCCAATCATTTTTGGAACTCTAGACTTGCTTACATGGAGTTCTCAATTCAGATAACAAAGTTAATTTTATAACAAAAAAAAATTGCTTTTGACTTAGAATTTAGAAGACTCGTGTAAGTTTTTTATGCTTTTCCTGTTTAGAAAACCAAAAATGTTCTAGTAAAACAACTACAAACATTATTACAGCATTGTCACTTTCATTTTAATATGGTTAATGTCAGGACAAGAATATGATTTACTTTGGTCTAAATGTAATCTTGGTTTTGAGCATCTATATTGCATTTGATAAGACAACATGTATTTAGCTACAACTCCAATTTTATGAATATGTTCAATGTAATTGGAGTTATCTTGCAGGCAAACATATTTGAAAATGTAGCATTGTGATTCTGTATGACACTAAATGACGATTACACTTGTTTGCCATATTCACTTTTGGTGAATTCGCAGGACCATAAGTAACAAAACTATTTCATAAATAAAGTGTGAAGGAACTAATTTAAAGATAAGAAAGTTGAAAACTTTACATTTAACCACCAAATTACTTTAAGAAGAAAAATATAAAGAAATATAATCTGTGACACTCCAAGTTTCTATTGTTCCATCTGTAATAAGTTTCTGGTTTTTCTCAGCTCTAATTAAGAACATTCTATTGCTTTCATGGTTCAGTTTTCTGCCAAGTATGTAATTATTTCAAAGGTTTGTCTGAGCACTCCTACATAATTCCCAAGGCTTTTAAATTTTTTAATTTTGTTCTACAAATGATAGTCCCATTAGTTCAATGACTTTAACTGTCATGATGGTGGCAACTGAGTGATAACTGGAGAATAGGACCTCCAAATACTTAGTTTCTATGCTTGTCTAGATCATCTCACTGAGTCCTGTGGTTTTGTAAAAGGACCTATTGATAAGGTACACCACATCCTCTGATGTAATACATTTTGCATGTGTATATTTTTTGTGATATTTTCCATATCACAAAAGTCAAAGAAAAACTCTTGATAAGTCAAAGAAAACTCCAACTTAAAAAAGATAAAAATTTAAAACAAAAACGTTGCTCACTTACCTCATAACAGTTCTCAAGAATGAGGACTTGTGTATATGTATGAGATGGATTTTATAATATATACAAATATTAACTGACTTTTTCTGTTTGTATTTTGTTCCTCCTATTCTGTATAACATTTTGCTTAAAAAAAAAAAAAGAAACTCTAACTTAAAGTTAGATAGAAACTGTGTTTGATTAAATGCTTCGATTTCTTGGTAAGGAAATAATTATTTCGGTTTGCAGCTAGTGCAAATTTCTATTTATCCATAACTTTTCCAATGATTCTTTAAAGATGAACAGGACTGCTTTTTCCCTCTCATTGCTTTTCAATATTGTCAGACAAAATTCCTATGATGAAGAGAAAATTACTTCAGTAACATTTATGTCTTTATTACACTTCATGAACAGTTCACTTTAATGAATAACTCTTTATTAATTTCAAAGACGTTAAGCTCAGCAATTACTCTGTTTTCCTCATTATTGTTGCTATCTGACTACATCATTGTAGCCAATACTTTTTGCTTCACTATAATTTGTCTTTAAAAAAAAAAAAAATAGTGCTTTTCTTTCAGAGAAACTGTATCAATTGTTGCAATAAATTCCAACCCAGAAAGTAGTCATTCTGGCTGAGATAGCATTTCATCTACACTGGAAATGTCACATGCCTACAGCATAGGAGGTCAGGCATTCTACGGGCATTAAAATAATAGTTATGTTTCACGTTAATCCACTGATACTAAATTCAGCACTAGATAAAATGAAATATTCTTGTTTTGTAACATAAAAAAAATTAAATGAAGAATTGAACTTTAATTTGGATGATGAAAAATAGCAAAATCAATTTCTGCTGTGGCATTTGTGAGAACTGCCTGTTTTCAAAACTACGGAATGCATATTTTGTATCTGAAACTTTTAGTCTGAGGACCAATGGCTCCTGGCTAGAGGCAAATGCATTGCCTTTGCCTGGAAGGCCTAGGGAAAAGCTGTCCTCCCCTCACCAGAGGTGGTACACAACCACTCATTACTGTTTTCTGGAGAAATTTGCAGTCAGGAACTTAAAATCCCTCGGACTTAGCATGCTCATGTGTTCCCCTAGCCCATGTACTTCAGTTGGAAGTCTTTTTATCAAGGAGAGTCAGCTGAAGCACCTTTCAGGAGCCTCTACTAAAGACTCTCCTAGTGGAGGACTCTGACTCAGATACTTCCCACTGTTAGTCTTCCCCTTCCCTTTCTTTGTACTCCGTGGGTCCATAAAAAGGCAGGAGCCTTTCGTGTGAAGTTCCTGGGCAGGTAGATCATTCTCTTGCCTGTACTGTGTGTCATCTGATGTTCACACTCATGTAGAAAAAGGGAACCCTTGGGAACTTGTGCCTGTTTGACTCCCGTTACACTATGATGGAACAAAAGTCAGAATTGCTATTTTCAGTTTTGCTTGTTGTTCTAACTGACCACCTTGACCCATGGAAAGTTGGCATGAAAGCTCTTTGCTTTTCTCTTGGTAGTTTTCCTTGAACAGCATTTTCATCCATGCTAATGACTCCGTGTCAATAGACATTTCTGTATATGAGGGATTCTCTTTATTTTTTTTTTTATAATAGTTTTTTTTTAAATTTCAAATTAACATGATGGTACAAATGTTTAGGTTACATTGTTTTCATTTCTAAGGTAAAGTTCAAGTTGTAATGGAGTCCTTCACCCAGGGGGCATGCTGAATACCGTCACATTATGCACATTGAATGGGATCCTGCCAGTCGCCCTCCCTTTTCCCCCTTACCGTCTCCTTCCTCTCCCCTCCTATGGGGGATTTTCTAATGAGAAAATGCCCTCTTGCTTCTAAAAACAGATAATTCTGGCTGTTGATATCTGTATTTATAAACAAAGCAAACAAGATTCACAAATGTCAATTACTCTATCTAAAAATGATAGCATATAAAATAAATAGGGAAACCATCCTTCATAATGTCACACTGATGCTGCTTATACCTATCTTGTGTTTTATTTTGGAATTTTTGTGGTTTCCCTTATAGTATCTTAAAATATGTGGTTTTCTGTAATAACAATGCCATATTCACACCCTAACAATTATTAGAATGTAAATGTTGAATCTTCCTTCTTGACACTTTACCCATCAAATTAATTTCTCATGAGAAAATTTGTTGTTATTCAAGCTACATTAGTGAAGAGACCAATATTATGTGCAGGAAAACAAAGTTTCATTGTCTAACAGATGCCTAATTAGGGAGTCAGCACTTGAACCAAGTGAAGCATGGAAATGGATTATATAGCATTTACATGTGGAGCACATTATTTATCAATAAGGGTAATAAATGCTGCTTTAAAGAGAAAATCACCAAAGCTTAGTTGAACTCTCAGCTGTTAATTCTTTGTCTTCTTTTTGAATAATTTAAATGGCAGGACGTATCAACTTTGCCAATAAAGCTTCTGTTAAGTTAGATAATTGATTATTTTTCCCTGTGACAAAACTTAGTGACCATAAAACTTGATTCTTGTAAAGTTTTATTTTCAGAAACACATCATGAATTTTGCTAAATTTAATGAAGAATGTGTGAAATGCTGATGAAATAAAGCAAGTTGTCAGGCTCTGATAAAATCCGCATATGAGCTGAATTAAAATGATAACATTGGCAAAAATGAAATGTTCTATAAAAAACAGCTACTTGTATAATACCTATGTCTAACAAATAATGGATTACTGTATTGTTTCCCTTTTTTTTTTTTTTTTTTTTACAAAAAACTAAAGTTCAGTCTCTTTAGATCTTTATCATCTTCATCACATGCATATCATATTCAGATTTTTTTTTAATTTGGGCTAAATATTTTAACACTATCTATGGGTTTTAAACAAGGAGAATCTCATGCTGAAATTAATCAGAAATACTGGACATAAAATGTTCCTATATGAACAAAATGCTGTGGGAGCAGAAGCAATAGCTCTGCCATTTGAGGGATGTTCAGAGAAGTTTAATCTTATTTTAGAGGGAGGGAGATTAGGGGCTCCTCAAATTCAGAAAAGAAGTAGTGCTGTAAAGAAATTTTTGAAATTATAAGAAGTCACTAGTATGTATAGCAAAACTGTCAATTTATTTAATAAAGACTTTGCCCTGCCAAACCAATGTAAGTAAATAAATAGACAAACTCTCTGGAAACTCAAATTTCTTCACTTATCATTTATGTATCACTCAATTAATCCTCTAATTGTTCTCTCATTTTTTCCCTAGTTCAAATCTTCCATTTTTTTTCCTTTTCCTTATTTTCCCCCTGTTGTTTGCAGAATAATCTGTTGTTGGGTTTTATGTGTTTTTAAGTACATCTTTATAGAAATAACCCTTCTGTATATCACATTAGGGTTGGGGGATTAAGGTATTGTGCTGCCCATGATTGTATGACTCTGTTCTGAGAAGTACCCAAATCTTGGTAAACACAATCAAAATTTACTAATTGTTTTAATATCTCAATTCCAGGAATACATTTATAGCATTAACTTATCTGTATTATGTGTTTAGAGCAGTGATTTTTCAATGAGTGTGTGGCAACACACTGGTGTGCTGCGAGAGGAACTTAAGTATGCTGCAAAAAGTTTTAAAAATCATTAAATTATTTTTGAAAGAAGTACAAAGCACAGTAAGTGTATGCTTTTTCTACTCTTTTTTTTTTTGATCAACATAATGTAAATGTCCATGGAAGTTTATCTACCACTTCAAGTGTGCTATGAGATAAAAAGGTTGAAAAACACTGGTCTAGTGGAATAATAAACTGCATAAAATTAAATGCAAGTACCGTGCATTGAAACAGCTGACACACTATAAAGGGCTTCATAAAAATGTGATTACTGGTAGTTTGTTTATTAAAAATCATAGCAGTTTGTAACCTAATTCTTTGTACCCTCAAATTAACCTGAAACAATAAAAATAAAAACATAAATAAATAAATAAATAAATAACATCGGAGCAGTTGATGCTGATGTTTGCTTCCCCCCCTTCCTCTGGACAGCACTATGAACACTTGCACAAGCTGTCCTGTTCTGTACGTTACTCTTTTTCCCAATCTACCACCTTAGAGCAGAGGATTTGGATGACTGGACTAATCCAACACTAACGCTTCCCTTTTACCGTGGCGTGATGAAAAAGGAGGGAGAAAGGGCAGAAAGGGACACTTGCATGACTCAGTCTCCCCTTTGAAGTGCTTTCTATTGGTTGCCACTATCTTGGCTAACATTGTGTGGACATTAATGACATCCTCATGGCAGGTATAAAGTGTTACTTCTGTCTTGAAGAGTTTCTGTTCCTCTTTGGGGAGACCTGATGTGGTGCCCAGACCTAGAAGGGCAACTTTGATGTGGGTGGCTGACTGAGGGAGGACCAGTCCTACTCTTACATAAAGCCTTTGAGAGTGGCCTGGTCCCTGTTGTTTGAAGCCCTTGTTTGAAGTGGGGCAAACCAAGCCTCTTCTACCATTAGGGTCCACCCTCAAAGTCCCACTGAACATCTGGTTTTAGAAGTATACATCTTTAAAAATAGCAGCAATTTTTCTTCTGCATATATTTTAAAAGGCATTTTTATTATTGTAGAAATAAAATATAATCTCTGAAATTCTGCAAAAAAAAAAAAAAATATTCCATGGGGGGGAAAAATATTCCATGGACTGCTGTGACTGTTGAAAACATTAGAAGGTGGTTAACCAATGTTAATCACAGAAGTATGAGTACTACCAGGAGCTTCAATGACCCATTTACTTTTCAAAGCATACTTAAAATAAACCATAGAAAATAGAAGGGCCTCTTGAACTAAAGGAATATACTACTTAAAAACCTGTGTGTGTGTGTGTGTGTGTGTGTGTGTGTGTGTGTGTAGAAGGAAATAGACCTAGAGTGAGAGAGACAGAAAATGACAAAGAGAGAGAACAATCTAGTTTACCTAGATCTAGAACATAGATCTGGAAACAATCTATGTTTCCCCACTGACTCTGCAGTTAGCTCAAGAATCGGTATTTGGGAAACATAATAAGGTCCACTTCAAAGTCAAGTGACAGTGAAGTTCTCATTGAGTTATAATGTAAATTGAAGATGTGGCATGTCAATTTCTGAGGCACTGCTAAATGCTGCAAAGAAACTAAAATGAGAAGGAATGGATTTCAAAATGGATAGAATTCTTTTTTAATATATCTGAGTAAAAAGTAAAAGATCTATTTTAATGAAAAGTTAATTTTACATCTGAATGGAAGACCTGTGCAGAAGTAAATGAGTGGTCTAAGTTTGATCAAATAGAGTATGCACATAATTTTTTTTTAATGAAACATTTTTACTTGACACAAAAAAGAAACTGTCTCATTCCTATTCATTTTAAGATTTTGTCCTGCTCCTTCCAGAAAAAAAAAAAAATGAATTTATTGGGTTAATATAAACAATGTTCTTGCACATCTATTTGTTATTTCATCAACCATGCAGAATATTATAGTGGACTCTATTGGCTGTATATATAGAAATTATATTTTCCCTTCTTGCGTTACAGAATTCTGAAGATTGGGGCAATAATAGTAGTGACCTTACATAGTCGGTTTGAGGATTAAATGTATAAATATGCATACAATGCCTAAAATCGTGTCTGATAGAATAAATGCTCAGTAAAAGTTTTTATTATTATTCTGGGAACATTTTATGCAGATAATGTGAGTTCCATTTTCAGCATCAGAGGAAGAATCCAAAATTACAGATCAGACACAGGGCTGACATGTCTGTTGTTTGTTAGCACTTAGTTGAAGCTTGGGTACGTAATTGTATTTAAGCAATGTGATGATATACCCTGGGAATTTTACTTTGGGAAAAGGGTAGCATCTGAGAATATGTTTTTTCCTGACAAAAAGAGACTATATGCACGTGTACACAGACACACACAGACACACACACACACACACACACACACACCAGTTTTTATTGATCTCCCTTCCACACTTGTGTTCTGCTTAGGTTCACTGCAAATAAGGATGATGCTTAGAGCTGTAACCAACCTTGTGGGAGACGCAACAAAGAGTGGCATAGAAAAATGGAAAGACCCTGTCCTTGATAAGATGAATGAATCTTTATGGAGCTTAGGGAAGGCTTAATTTCAGACATTTTGTCTGTTGCGGTGAAGCTGATCTCCATGTCAACTGAGTACTCTAAATCTGATATCTCAGAGTTGCATCAGCTGTAGCAATCTTATCAGAAAACCCAGTGGGTCATGCGGAGGCTACTCTCCAGCACAGGGGTCTGGCACAATCTTTCAGCAGTTCCCTGATCAGTACAGAGGCCTGCTGTGGTGGTGAGGGCCCACTCATATCTCAAGTGGCAGCGTCCAAGGGGGATGCCTGCTGCCCTGGGGTTTTGTCCCTTCCCAATGTCTCAGTGTCTCCCCCACATCCCTCTCCTTCACTCTGAGTGAGTGTCTTCTGTTGTTTCTATGATGATTTGCAATGCTTTCTACATGAGGGTCCATTCATAGTTGGACAGCAACTTGTAATTTTTTTTTTGTTGTTTGTTTGTTTTTTGAGACGGAGCCTCAAGCTGTCCCCCTGGGTAGAGTGCTGTGGCATCATAGCTCACAGAAACCTCCAACTCCTGGGCTCAAGCGATTCTCCTGACTCCACCTCCTAAGTAGCTGGCACTACAGGCACTCGCCACAACACCAGGCTATTTTTTTGGTTGCAGCCATCATTGTTTTTTTTCTTTTTTTTAATTAATTAATTTTTTTTTTTGACTTTTATTAAGTTAGTTAAAACCAAGCAGAGAATAACCTCTACTGTTATTCCTTACTTTTTTTTTTCTTTTTTTTTTTTAATTGTTAAATCATAGCTGTGTACATTAGTGCAATTGCCTGTACCCATTCTTGTTTTTTGGCGGCCCGGGCTGGATTCCAACCTGCCAGCTCCAGTGTATGTAGCAGGCGCCTTAGCTGCTTGAGCCATAGGCCCGGAGCTTCAACTTGTAATTTTTTATCTTCTCCTTGAAAACAGCAGGTCCAAGCTGCTTTTAGTCTGCCATCTTGACCTCTTGCTAGCAGCTTTTATAGGATTGATATCTTTCTGTCCAGTGACGGAACTCGTCCTGCTATCCAGCTCTCCCTCCTTACTCACACTGTAACATCCTTGGTCCTTCATCTTTCACCTCAGTCTCCTGTGTATTCTTATTTGATGCATTGATTTGACATATATTAAATATTACTTTGAATAGTCTACAAAATAGGAGCTCTTTAATGTGTATTAAATTATTATTTCTCCCACACAAATCAATATATTCTATTATATATTAATATATTTGTGTCTTCTGCTTGGGACCTGTTACTAAGTCCAGTATATAAGACAACTGCCAAAAAGGGAGGCATCTGTTTATTTTTGCAGGAGAAGTGCTACTTTTATGCCAACAGATCTGAGATCGTGCAAAACAAGATCAAAACACTCCAAGAAGATCTAGAAAAGAGAAGAAAAGAAACTTTAGAAAATCCCCTGTGAACGGGCCTACATGGTTTTTTACCCTACCTTCTTCCCCTGCTACCCTTATTTACCCTTCACCTTTGGGCCCTATGTCCTTAAAAAAGGTTAGAGGCAGTTAAATCAGGTCAAGGTCCAATATCACTGGCTAATTAACCAAGAATCTAACTATTATTCTTCACCACCCTCCATAGCACCAATGACGGGTAAGACTCCCAAAGCTGGGACAACCTAAGACAGGATATGGAGAGGCTGCACAGTGGATTACATTCATAGTACCTAAAGACGGGTAAGATCACTGCATTCAGTCAACCTAACACAGGGACCAAACCATTGATGTTTGTATCCCCATGACGGGTAAGACTGAAACTGCAAGAGCAGGCAACCTAAGACAGGGGCTATGTTTATCTGCCATACAAACAACAAAAGAGGGAATTTTGGGGCCCTGCCATGTGCCTGAGGCCTAGTGCAACTTCCTGAGCCTGACTAGATGTAGATCCATTGAGCTACTTCCATGTAGCAATGACTCAGCAAGGCCCGGCCTGAAAATGCCTCTACCTAGATACAGCCAACGTGGTACCATGCCATTGGCCCAACCCTGTCATGCACCTCATCCACTGCCTTCTTTCCCTGCCCCTTCACCACGCTCTATATAAGCAGCTGCCTGACGCAATAAAGTTGAGTTCCTGCTAAAAAAAAAAAAAACACCATAGGGCTGGGGGGGGGGTTCTCCTTGTTTTGTGGATATCATTCTTCTCTTTGTCTTGCTGCTTCTCTCAAATTTTGAGTTGGAAACACTAGCCTGCATCTTCTGTAAGAAGTATCAGAAATATATAGATTAATAAAACTAAAAAAAAAAAAAAAGAACTGGTGACAAAATAATATGATGCAATTTTGTAAGTAAGAAGAAGTTTTACACATACACATACTCCAAAAGAATGTGTGTCAGTGTGTTAACAATAATTCATCATTTGTATAATGGGATTACTATTTTTATTTTATTCTTTTTAAATTATATTTCGCAATAGTTTTCATGTGCTCATTGTGTAATTATTTTAAAACCATCATTCACGTCCTTTGTAAGGGTATGACTGCAAAGATAAAAGAGTTGACAAAGTCTCACAATGGAGATAAATTTTTGACCAACAAATCATTCTGTTTTCATAAAAGAAATATCCACGTGGAAACATTATCTATGTGAGGCTTATCAACTGAGATAGGGACTTACAAGTTGGTGAAATAATGAATGTTCAGGATATGCTATAAATCTAATACTGATTTATATTTCCACTAAGAGTTCCTCTCTCTATCCTTTCCCAGGTCTTTGGAGTAGGGGATAGTATTCTTTTGTGCAGTGGGGCAGCAGTCATGGATATTTGCATGTTTATTCTCTAACACGACTTTTTATCAAACTATCTGTCCCCATATGGTAGCACCAGTTTATTGAATAGTTTCCCAAAGTTTTTGAATTTATACTTTAGATCTATTTATTGGCTGGCTACTCCATTAGCACACCTATGAGGAGACAACTGATATTCTATTGCAATGGCTCTCAAGGTGTGGCCCCTGGACCAACAGCAACCCTACCCTACCACTTGTTTTGATTTGAATGACCCCTCCAAAACTCATGTTAAAATTTAACTGCCACTGGAACAGTATTAAGAGGTGATGATGCCGTGAGGACTCTGTCCTCATGCGTGGATTAATGTAGTTTATGAGGAAGTATATTGTTATGAAAGTTGGCCCAGCTCTCCCTGTCTTTCACTTGTGCCCCTGCTTATCCTCCCACCTTCTGCCATGGCAGGAAACAGCATAGACATCCCCACCACATGGGCACCCCTTCACCTTGACATACCAACCTCTGGCATTATAAGAAATAAATTACTAGTCATTATAAATTATCTAGTCTGTGGTGTTGTGTTACAGCAACACAAAATGGACCAAGACAACCTCTAAACAATGCACTGAAAGAACTTGACTTAGGTAGATAGATGGAGATCTTTAAAATTTAACAAATTCAGTAAAATATGAAATATGCTATTTAAGAGACTGAGAACATGATAGTAGACCAAAGGTTCTCATCTGTGGCTAGCCATGAAATTCACTCTGGGGGCTTTTGAAAACATAGAAATTCCTTTCCCACTGCCATAACATTGAATTGCCAGGTTTAGAGTGAGGGCCCAGTGTCCACAGGTAAAAAAATCTTTCCAGGTGATTCTGATCTATAACTGAGTATTGAGACCCACTGTCTATATTATAGCAACTAATTCTGCCTGTGGTGTTTCAGAGCACAACAATGAGAAATTGCTCATTGAGCAAGATCTGGGAGGGTGAATACGAGTTCAATGATGAAAGATAATCTAACACAAAAACGAGGTCCAAAGGCAAGAAGCCTGACCGTGACCATGTTGGTCTGAGAGTAAGTAATTCAGCACAGCAGGCAAGTGGGGAATATAGTTGGGAACTCATATGTGCAGGAAGAAAGGGCACAGAGCGTACTGGAACAGGGCAGACAGGAACATGAGAGGTTAGGTGTAGAATTTGAGGGGCCAGAGCTTATCTTGAACCAAGAGTGTGTGGGCATCAGGGACCCAGAATTGGTTGTAAGAAGGGGACCTGGTCACAATGCCTGTGGTAGAAAGGAAAGAGGCCACAGACAGTGGAGATGTTAGGCAGGATTCAAGAGACCTTTCTGAGGCAGAAGTCACAGGATTTGTAACATGTAGGCAGTGTTACCTATCAGTATTATCACTTCTGAAAACTTCTGAGCTTTCACTTCTAATTTTCTCAAATAACATAAAGCACTTTTTAATATTTGAATATCCTCAGTTATTTTCCCCTTTCTCTAAATAGCTGGGGAATACTAAATGAGAGCGGAAATACTGGTATTATGATGATAGAATGAGGTCGTGTGCATACATATCCTTCTCATCAAGTATGCGTTTCCCCAGGGTTACTAAGTGTGAGTCTGGGAGCTTTGTGAGCACGATAGCAGGAGCAGTCAAGGAGCCCAGTCTCTGCCTGTGTTCCATTGTGCTCTCTCACTTGACATTTCTGAATGCAAATATGTCTGACAAGTGTAAATAAAGGTGGCACGCCTCAGAGTAGTACCCATTTCCACCTTGCCATTCCTTATCATGTGAGTGTTCAGAGTTGAATGTGTCACTTTCATCTCCTAATATTTTCACAGTTGGAATATTTGCAGAATGCAATAGTGAGTTCTGTGGTTTCCAAGGTGAAGAAATGGATCTACTTTTTGTCCTTGCAGAATTTGGTGCATTTTCAAATACCTTAAAAGATGGTGGAATCAGAAAAAAGAGTACTCAGTGTTCAGCCAGTGGACAAGAGAAGCATCTGCAGCACAATACTTCCAGGTCAGGGAGCTGCCCTGGGTCTGAATAATTGCTTAGTTTCAAAAGAAGCGCTCCCCACCCCACCCCCACACATACCCACCCCTGTGGACACATCTAGGTAGGGTGAGGAGAGGAGACAACTGATGTTCTATTGTGGCTCTCCAAATGTGGCCCTGGACCAACAGCATCCCTACCCCACCATTTATTATGTCATCAAGACTTGGGCAAGTTGCTTTACCTTTTTGAACCTCCCCTTGCCACCACTTGGTAGGCCTACCTAGTAGGCCAGGTATCTTCAGCTGAGCAACTTAATTCACCAATTTAATTTGATTAGATGATGACTGTGAAGCCTTTATAAGAGCATGGTACCTGGCACATAGAAAACCCTACCAAATGGCCTACTAAGTGGTGTCAATTGTAAGGATGATGTTTATTATAGTCAGTGTTCATGAAGTTTTGAACCCCATCCCACCCAACTGGCTTGCCTCTGTTCCCATCAGGATCACCACCATCACCCAGGATTTCTATCTAAGTTCTGTTTTCCAGTGGAGCTCTTGAGACTCACCAAGGCAGTCCATGACCACTTTCTCCCTTTATGTTGTTATTCTTGACTCTCTCTCAGCATCTGCTTTAGGAAGGGACCTTGGGTACCTATCTCATGAATATCTAGGCAACCTATTATCTGGAGGAGGAATCAGAAGTTCAAAATCCTTACAAAGTAGGGTCAGTTGGACAGGTCACAGTGTCTCTCAGATGTTCCACATCCCTGTGAGTGGAAGGCAATGCCTGCCTTGACCCAGGTGGCTGTGAGAATCGGATGCTCATGATGGTACTGCCTTGTGTGTTGTTTACTCCCCCTCTCCCTCTCTTTCCTTTACAGTTTTATGGCTGCATTTCCCAGCAGCAGAACATGATGCAAGATTTTCTGAGGACAGCCACATACCACAGACAGTGGAGATGTTAGGCAGGATTCAAGAGACATTTCTGAGTCAGAAGTCACAGGATTTGTAACATGTATGCAGTGTTACCAATCAGTATTATCATTTCTGAAATTTTTTGAGCTTGAACGGCATTGAACCCAGAACTGCTTTGACTTTAAGGACAAGGTAAAGATGACTGTAGATTATTAATCTCACACCATTTTCAAGCCCAGAATCAAGCCAAGGCTTTGACGGAATTACTATAAGACCTAACAATTCCACTCCTCAAATAATACCCCAAAGAACTGAAAATAGGTATTCAAACAAATATCTGTACACAAATATTCATAGCAGCACTGTTCAGAATAAATAGCTCAAAGGTGGAAAGCATCCAAATGCCCATCAACTGATGAATATATAAACAAAATGTGATATATTCACATATTCCTTTTTTTTTTTTTTTTTTTTTTTGCAGTTTTTGGCCGGGGCTGGGCTTGAACATGCCACGTCCGGCATATGGGGCCAGCGCCCTACTTTTTTGAGCCACAGGCACCACCCTACTCCATTTGTATTATCCATAAAAAAAGCATGAAATGCTCATACATACCACAACATGGATAAACCTCAAAGACACGCTATGTGAAAGAAGCCAGTCATGAGAGGTCATATGAATCTATATATGTGAAGCATCTGGAATAGGTAAATCCATAGAGCCAAAAATGAGATGAAAGTGAAATGAAATGAAATGAAATGAAATGAAAGCCTAGCAGTTATTACGGATGAGAGGAAAAAAAAATTATACTTTAAAATGGTTAATAATTAATTCACATTTTATACTTTAAAATGGTTAATAGTTAATTCACATTGATTAACTATGAACAGGTATAATGCACACATTCTGGGCAGTGGGAACACTTATAACTTTGACCTGAAATATACAAAACAAATTATATAACTAAAATGTATTTATTTCTGTAATGTTCTGGAAGAAAAAAGCAAAGCCCTAACTCTAAAAAAATAATTAATAGTTAATTGGATTGTATGTGAATTTTTTAACTTACTAAAAATATTAGGTTCTGAGTACTAGGAATGCAAAAGACTGAACACACTATGTTTTGGAGTATAGAACAGGTTAGGGGCTTTGTTGCTTCATAAATAACAGCTCTTTGTGAGACACTCTGGTTTTTTCATAAACGTCATAAGTACATGCATTCATTTCCTTTATGAATTGGAGCTGCATAACAAGTGATTGCTAACATATTATACAACTGTTGTTCATTATTCTTCTACCTGTTAAATAGCCAAAGTGTTCAAAACACTAAAACAGCTCATTTCTGAAGCAAGAGTTCTGGCCAGTGGGATCAGCAGTCATGGGATCCAGTTGCATGTTTTTCAATTAACTGGTGTGTGATCTTAGGCAAAACTCTAAACTTCTCCAAGCCTCACCATCTGTTCTACTGCCGTGATCATTACAGATCCATGGTCTTTGTGCCTCTGCTGTGATCATTATAGATCCATGGTCTTTGTGCCTCAATTCCTGGTAGAACATTAAATTAATGACCCAAATGACTCACATCTCCCTAAACCCACGCCACTTTTCAGAGTCATGTAACTGTTCCTTTTATTAAGAGACATTGAGCCTTGTGGCTTTTGCTCACAACTTCTTAGAACCATGAGACTTCCATGCTGGGAAGAAACCCAGTCTAGTCTACTGGAGTTGAGAAATCAGAAGCCAGCAGTGACTGTCAGACATATGAGTGAAGCCACCTTGGCCCTTCCTGTCCAACAAACCCTCCCACCAAATGCAGAAACATGAATAAATCCACACAGAGAAACTTCCCTGCCCTCCCACAGAACTTGGAGAACTAAGAACCTGTTTCTGATTTAAGCCACAAAATTTTGATGCAATTTGCATTACAAAAATAGTTAATTAAAAGAGAGGGAAAGATGCATGAAAAAAGTGTTGGTTTGCCTATAGCTTTCTTTCCTCTGTTATTGAGCCCATCAGTGATGTTTTTATTTTGATTATTGGTATTTCCATTTGGCACTTTGTCTTATCATCTGTTTCTTGGCTGAGACTTTCTATTTTTCCATTGGTTTCGGCAGTGTTCATGATTGCTGGTTGGACCTTGTTTGTGATAGCTGCTTTAAAATCTTTATCAGATAATTCTAACCTCTGCAGCATGGCAGTGTTAGCATCAGCTGATTATCTTCTCCCATGGGAATTGAGATTTTCATGATTCTTCATATGCCAAGAGATTTTGTATTGTCTTCTGTATGTTTTTAACAATATATTATGGAGCCTGTGGAGAATGTGAATATTTTTCCAGCCCAATAGTTAGTCTTCTGAAGTCTGTTCTTGCTATTTGGGCTATTTGGATCTGTCTTTGTATGTCACCTTACCCAGTGTTCAGTCTAGCACCTAGCACCTGAGCAAAGTTCTCAAAGTTCTAGTATGTTAACTAGTATCAGTTCCATCCACGCATAGGCCCAGGGTGAGCCCAGGAATTTATGAAGGAAACTGTATGGGTTTGCTTTGCCAAGCTCCTTCCCCTCCATGATCTCCATGACACTTTCTGGTTCTCTGTGACCACTTTTCAGTCTGTTGCCAAAAAAACTTACTCTGTCCTGTACTTCCATGATTATGCCTACTTACTGATGAAACAGAGAGAGGACAGAGAGAGGAGAAAGCACTGGGGGGCAGCCCAGCCTTTGGGAATGACAGCTCCACTGAGATGAGTCATAGTTTTGACTCAAGCAGGCTGATGTTTGGCAATGCTGTGAGATCACTAGGGGTTGGAGTACAGAAGGAGGGAGGGAAAGAGTAGGGGGAAGAAAAGAGGAAAAAGAAGAGAGAGAAAAATAATTTTCACCCTCTGTGCATTGGAAATTCCCTTTTTGCTGCTCGAGCCAGAGGAGATAGAGGGTGACTCAAGAGCTCTCTTTGTACTGTGGTGCTCAATTTTGATGTGTTCACTTTAGGCGAAGGTTTATAGGAGGGGAAAAAAGGGATAACCTCACTGCTGGGTGGGTCGTGGTTCAAATTTTAGTCTTTTCCCCCAATCTGCTTGCTACTCTTTACTTTTCAGAGTCCTCAAATAGTTGCCCTATGCACTTTGTCCAGGGTTAAAGCTGTATGCAGTGGGACACAAAGGTAAGGTGGGCTTCCTCTGACTCACTTCAGGACTGGACACTACCCAAGAGTCAGATCTAGGTACTCTGGTAGGTGAGGTTAATAAGAGACAAAAGTTAAGACCAGAAATTACCAGGTTTGGTCAAAGGGTCTTAGACACCGAATGTCTTGAGACTCCTAGGAACCTTGCTTTACCAGTGGGATGTACCCAGTTAAAAATTACAAAGTAAACATTCCTAAGTGAAGAAGATATGATTATGATAGGTGGGCAGGATGAAGACAAAGGGGAAAATTTTGTTTCTCTTCTGACCTTAACTGGTCTTCAAGATTGTATGTAAGTAAGCAGGCTTGTTGACCTAAGGTAGCTCTTTTCTAATTAAAAAAAATTCAGCCCTGAAATATTGATTTCTTCTTCATGGTATGAGGATGTTTCCTATAGGTTATAGTTTTATTTAAGGAAACTTCTTTCTTGGATTTAGTTTTAATCTATACTTTATTTTCTATTATCCTAAATTTATTTTCTATTTATCTATGACCTATTTTTAATTCTGGGTGCAGCTTCTAAAGACCTCTTCCCAAACTACTAATCACACTAATTATTTGCATTACAAAGTCTTTTTGTTGTTGTTGTTGTTGCAGTTTTTGGCTGGGGCTGGGTTTGAACCCACCACCTCCGGTATATGGGGCTAATGCCCCACTCCTTGAGCCACGGTGCCGCCTCTGCATTATAAAGTCTTTCACAGACTTTTCACATGGATCATGTCACTTGACCATTTCGTCTGTATATTTGTGAACTAAAATAAAAACTTAAACCCTCACCCTTAGCAGCTGACTGACTGGACCACCTCTTGGCCCAGGGGATACCCTAAAACTGAGTTGCTAGCCATGAGAAAGGAGATCAGACATGCCTCATCATGGAAAATCCCTTCCTTTTTGGAGATTCCTTTGTGACTCATTAACAAGCCTAAAGCTATGCAAGACATATCTGCAGGTCCTCAATATGCATAAGAAACCACTTGAGTTTGAGCATATGTCAGGTAGTTTTGATACTGATTAGCAGACTTTTAACTCAAGCTGTTGCTTTTTGCTAACTCCTAGACTTTTAGACAAAGCCTAACTCAGCCAATTCTCAACCAGAGGTTCTATAAACCCACCTATAACCCATAAGCCTCCTCTTCGAGATGTCTCAACTTTTTTTGCCAAATCAATGTATGCCTTCTACATTATTGACTTATGACTTTACCTTAATTTCTGCCTCCCTGAAATGTATAAAACCAAACTGTAACCCTACCATACATTTAAGGATTATTGAATGTGGCTTTGGGCCATGGTCTTCAAATTCGGTTCAGAATAAACCTCTTTAAATTATTTTACAGAGTGTGGTTTCTTTTCTGTTGACACATCTTTTTATCTATAACAATGGAAATATTGGACTTTATCTTTAAGATCACTCCCAACTCTAACCTCCTTTGATTTTACAAAATACCCTTCTCCTGCCTGCCAGAAATGGGTTTATCTGCCAATGAAATGAAATAGGAATCCATCTGTTGGAGTTTCTGAAGGTGATAACTAATCTCATGGTTGATAATTAATTATATCCCTTTCCCCCTTTGAGTTCTGAACCAATTTAGAAATAAACACAGATGTCAAGTAGAAATCACAATATCAGCTTTGTTAGTATTGCTATTTGGAGAATGGGCTTAGACCTGTGGCTAAATAAAGTTTCCTATTCCTTCTCCCAAACTGAACTTTTACACACACTTATATTCTGAAGAGCTGTTCTCCCAACAAGTCCAGAGCTTGCCCCGTTAGCTTCTCATGTAGAAACTCCAGGGCACATAGTAGGGGTGGGAAGGCTGGCCCCTCCCAAGCATCTGAGCTATGCATGCTTAGTCCCATTTCACAGTATCACCAGTCAGATAAATCAGTCCTGCTGAAGAGGAAGAAAAAGTGTAGATGATATCTCTCACCTGCAATATTACCCTCTCCTGGGCGTAAACCTCTCCTCCCTACTGGAAGCTGATGGAACAAACTGTCCCTATGTTAGTGTTCCAGAAATCCTCTTGGTCCCGGACAATACAGGATGGTTGGTCACCCTAAATCCAAACCCACCCAATCCATCACAAATCCAAAACCTTTTTTAGTCCTTTTTGTGTTTGCATTCACCATACTAAAGACAGTTCTAGAATAACCCCTGTGAGTCTGTGGAGGATGCTACTTTTTCACTAACACTTGTACTCTTTCTCATTGAAACTGACTACCTAAAAGGGCATGGGTTTAGAATGATCAGTATGAGTGGCTATTACTTATTGAGGAGCTTAGTACAGGCATGTACTATGCTAAGGGCTTGGCACACATTATTTCCTTTAATCTTCATCATTGTCCTGTAAGAGTAGGACAGTGACAAGAGTAAGAGCTACTTCCTAGAGTCCTTACAAGTTCAAGGTGAGACAATGCATATGAAGTGTTCATTGTGGCACATAATATGAATGCAATACAGTGAGTATTAGCAAGTGTTATTATTTATGGTCATATGGTATGATGCTGTGGTTTCCACCTCTACTATAATCTTAAAGCTTTCAAATCTTGATTTTTTTATTCTGCCTCCTCCTTGCAGTTTTAATGAAAGTCCTTTCTTGGCCAGAGCACTGTTGGCTGAGAACTCCATTAGGAACCCATCCAGAAAACTGACCTGGCTGGAACACACCCCTCCATCTCCCCTCCTTGGCATTTCTGTTAATTGCCATCTGGCTATTTTTAGTTTCTTCAAGTGTGTGCTGGGTACAAGCAGGTTAGTTCATCCTGCTAAGGGTGTGGGGCTGTATGAGCTGTGGGGTTTTAATTTGGAAATGTTTTGACACTTCGTTTGTCAGGGCACCAGTCACTGGAAACTTGTGAGAGTAAGCAGGAGCTGAGAGCTTATTATTTTTTCAAATCAGTGTTTTCACAGAGGAGAGAATCCCCAGTTACAACAGCTGCTTAGTGCATCCAAATGTGAGGTTGGCTTAGGCAGAGGGATTTGGGGATTTGAAGGCTTAAAAGAAAACATAAATAACAACAAACATGCAAAGCAACCTGTTCAGACTCTCAGCTGATATTCAGATTTGTAGAGTACGAGCTTTGGTTCTTTGGATGTGAGTTTTCTTTGGTGTGGGCTTATCATTTGTTTTCTCCAAGGTCCTTGAGTCCATTTCTAATCCTGCTCTGAAATTCTCCTCTCACTCTAAATCCCTGCACATGGTGGGTTAACCTGGTAGGCTACGGGACCTGACATCTATCACTGAGTAGAATAGAATCTGCAGCATAGGTGTGTCTCCCAGACTTCTCTGTAAGCTCTTGTTTCCTTACATTTCCTTTAACACTCCACTTCTACCAAACCCTGTCATAGCAGAATCCTTATTCAAATAGCTCTTTAGGGTATGAATCACAATTTTCCTGCTAGGTGCTTTCCATATCCTATCTCATTTAATCTCTTTGTGCGTGTTAGGGTTCTTAGCTGCCAGTATGAGAAAACAACTTTGCTAATGTAAGAAAAGAAAAAAGAAAGAAAGAATGTCCTAAACTGATGCAGAAACACCAGAGAATCAGGCTTAGAAGCTACATAACCAGAATAATTTCCAATATTCTGTTGCATAATTAATCCCAGGAAGACTGCAGCACAGCCAGAAACAGACACTGCAATGTGCACAACCTTCACTCAATACTAATCTTGACCGTTGTCCTAAGAATCACCCCTTTGATGCTCTGGAATTTAGAGCTTGCTATGTTCAGACCAGAGCAGATTCTGTGTAGTCCCTGCATCTTCACACTCTGAGTGCCCCCATGCAAAGTACATCTTACTGGCACTGGCTCATGCCTGTGCTGTAGCTGCCAGGGGCTGAAAAAGAGCATCTGACATCTTCACTTCCCTAGCAGGAGGCTGGTGTTTGCCTCGTGATATGGGACTTTCCTCACACATAGGATTGGGGTTCAGATGTGGAGAGGTACCAAAGAATGGTTCCCTGCAATACACAACAAGGAAATACAATACATATTGTTTGCTTCAGGGGTGTCCAACCTGTGGCCCACAGGCTGCTTGCACATCTTGTGAGGACCTTTTTGCTTATCTGTGGTGGCAGATATCAACTAAATTATGCACAGATCTCATTTCATTCATTCATTCATCCACTTTTGTTGATATTTATGGATTGAATGTATGGCCCAAGACAGCTCTTCTTCCAATGTGTCTCAGAGAAGCCAAAAGGTTGGACAAAAGGGATCAGAGCTCAAAAAGAGCTGATGCTCAAAAATGTAACTAACTTGCTTTAGGATATACAACAGCTAAGTGGTAGAGCTGTATGCGGACTCAGGTCTGTCTGTATCCAAAGCCTGTACTGCAGGATGATTTGTGGAGTGACAGAAAGCCATCCTTTTATGTTCTAGGCTTATCAACTGATTATTTATGTGATTTTTGGAATGTGGAGGGGGACAGGATGTGGTAGTAAAAACAGCATTTATGTGTTTATAGAAAATATAAATCTCTTTTTTATATGACTTAGGCTTTGAAGGCTGTTTTGGCTTCCTCGGGCTGCCATAACAAATTAACACAGACTGGGTAGCTTAGGGCAACAGGAATTTATTCTCTCACAGTTCTGGAGGCTGGAAGTCTAAAATCGAGATGTCTGCAGGGCCATGCTTCTTTGGGAGGCTCTGGGGAGAGTCCTCCCTTGCCTTTTTCTAGCTTCTTGTGATGGTTGGCAATCTTTGGTGTTTGTCAGCTCATGCATTACTCCAACACTGCCCCTCTTGGTGGCGATGTTCTGGTACATGTCAGTGTTTCTGTGTAAATGTCTCTTTTCTCGTAATGACACCAGCCCTATCAGACTTAGGGATGACCCGAATCCACTGTGCTCTTATCTTAATTTGCTTGCATCTATAAAGACCCTATTTCCAGATAGCATTGCATTCACAGATTCTAGATAGGTATGAACTTTTAGGGGGTGGACACTATTCAATCCCATTTAGAGGTAAGTTTCAAGTTAAGTTATAGATCACAATAACTCATCATGGTGCCATCATTAATTCTCTGTAATAGAAGTGACGTGAAAGAAGTAGAAAATACGTCTCAGTTTTTGACTGATCTCTTTAGTCCCTTAAACCAATAGGGGACCCTCTGCATGGATCTTCTGACTGTGAATTAAGCAGAGGTTTATATGTGCCAGTATCTAGAGCTTGAATGGAATCTTTTCTTGAAAGGTTATTGGGGAAAGATGCCAGAGAAAAGAAAATGCTTTCATCTGGTATCAAATTCAGCTTTCCAGAGCCAAGAAAACTGTGAATAAGTGTTGGTCACGGATTGTTTTTTAAGGAAACTTGGAAACAGGAACCTGGGGGCTTCAGGGTTCAATTCAACAGCTAACTTCTTGGCCCATATATCTGTGCTTAAAGCCTATCTCTTCTCCTTTCAAGATGGTGATGTGGGACCTTGATCTTTTTGAGGTCAATTTTAAATTGGAATAAGAATACTTAACCACATGGTGGCTGTTAGCCTAAATATTTGTTTTAACTGTTAGTTTCTCACTATAGAATTTATCCTTGGCCCTCCATGGCTTTGGTTTCAAAGTTGCAAGGCTTATAGAGATAAGGCAAAATGTCCCTCTGCCTCTTTGTTCTCTTTTCCCAGTCTCATGACTGAAAATTCACTTAAGTTTTGTAATACACATGTAGGCGGGAAGCAGATGGAATTATCTGGACAATGCTAGCAAAAGATCATATTCTTTTTCAAGGCCCATAATTCTGTTTTGAAATAAACAAATGATTAAGGTTATTTTGGCTTACATCTTTACAAAATTGCCTTTGCTTATAATTTTTCACTATTTCTGTAGATATGGCCTGGGTCTATGAAAGTATCTTTGTACCAAATGGACCGAATTTACAAAAAGCTTAACTACATAAGGCTCCTTCCCAGCTCAGTTTTTCTCCTTATCCCCATTTCTTTTCTTCCATCTCTCCTGTAATGGTAAGATGTTTATTGGCTTTTGGTCTGCAGGATCACGAGAACGGCAAAGTGCTGCTCTAAGATGTGCTTTGTGCCACCCTAATAAATTAGACAAAGAGCTGCATTTACACATTTCTAGGGTACTTGTTACCAGAGCATCCAGGTGCGATTTCCATCATCTCTTCACTTTGCGTCTATATTTTGGACTGAAGTTGGAATCTAAGGTGTTGTATTATTACTTGAAGAAGGTTCTAGAAAGGTTCTTTCAAATGTGGTGTATCATTCTTTGGGGATAAGGATTGCATTCTCCCATTTAACAGCCTCCACTCCCTAAATGGTAATCATGATCATGGCCACGTGGAGATATATTTCAGGGGAGGATGAGGAAAAAAGAATATTGGTATTTCTAAAAGTATAGACAGCCTGACAGCCAATTTTGGAGTCTGGGTGACATTTTAAATTGGTAATACTCCTAATTACCCAAGCCCTAGGAAACCATATGGAATACAGCCACAGCCCTAGAATTAATATAAGTGAGCACTGTGAACCCATTACTAACAGCATGTTCTCTTAGAATAATGGCACAGTATCTGTGTCAGCACAGTGTGAGACTGCAGTTAAAACACACAGACACAGACAAAAAACTTCTTGATATTTATTTGGAAAATTTTTCCTAACAAAATTTTCTTAACTTTTCTAAATTTTCCAACAACAAAAAAGAGTACTTTGTTTTCTTGTCAGCCACTGCTTATTGGTATTGCTGTGTTAATGTGTCAGCTTTGTAGAGGATAAATGTACATAAGCAATGTACGATAACATAAAACATGAGCTTGGAAGACAAAAATGTTCAGATTCAACTCTTAGCTCCCCTCCTTATTCCTGGGTGAACTTTGGCTGGTCATTCAATGTCTCTGATTTTCATTTCTTTCATCTATGAAGTGGGTATAAGAATGCTGTCTACTCATATGGTTATTGTGAGGATTTAAAGCCAAGTAAATTGTCTTGCTCAAAGCTAGTGCCAAAGGTGCTGAGAATAAAAGTCACTGATGAGGCAGAAATACAGTAGCTTTAAATTTCAGTAATCAGGCAGAGATTCGTGCCTTAGCTTCTACAGTGTCTGGGGAAAAGGAGCCCTGAACACACGGTCCACCCCTTTCTTCTCAGAATATAGGTTGAAGTCTTGGCCCCTTGTACTAGTGAAGAGTGGTTTCCTTGATTTAAGTTGCAGGTTCTGAACACAGTAGGAAAAAAATTTCATTATTCCACGACCTTCATATGCTCCTACCCTCCATAGAAATTGCTCCAATTTTATGGAGGGGGCCCGGTAACAAAGCATACATGTCACTTTTGGATTTTTCAAGACTTCATCTTTAGTTACTTCTAAACATATGTATATCATTCCAAAAATAATTTGAAGTGGTTTTCATTTTGTTCATGCTAATAGATTTGGTGAGGTGACCTCATTTGTGACACTCTACTTTTCTTGGCCCTGGTCATCCTAAAAGCAATCTATTTTACAGAGAAACTACAATAATAACAGCAGTGATTTGAAGAATTATATACTGAGTACTTGGCATACATTTCACATTACTGCAGAGCCTCCACAGTTGACCACCTCCCTACACTGACCACCTCCTTAAATTGACCTAATTTTCATAGACTGGACATGCACCACATGTATGTATTAGTACCATAGGCCTGATTCCTTATGATGACCACCTATGTGTTGATCCCCTCCCTGGGTGGTCAACTTACAGTGCTTCTACTGTATTTAACCCTATAACCAACTTTAAGAGCAGTTATTATTAACCCCTTTTAATGTGTGAGAAAAACAAGTCTCACAGACATTCATAACTTTGTCAAAGACCAGTAGTAAATGTTGAAGCTGGTACTTTTATTAAGCCTGACCTCAATACCCAAAGCTGGCCTTGTGCCCATAGCCACAAGCCTATTAGCATTTTCACTTCTTTTTTTTTGTTTCCTTTCCTTCTAGGTTGTACTAGATGCTGGTTGTAGGTCAGGAATACTGTCATTTTTTGCTGTACAGGCTAGAGCTAAGAGAGTTTATGCAGTTGAAGCCAGTTCAGTAGCACAATATGCTGAGGTCTGTGGATGTATTTTTAAGGCAGTACACTTCAGGGTAGCAAGTGATGGACTCTTCCATGGAGATCATTTAGAATAATTTTTTTAACAGTCCCTGATTTTTTTCTATTGGGATATTACTGCTAATAAGGCCTGACTTCCCTGTAGTAACTGATATGAAACAATTGTTTTGTTAATGCCCCTGAAAATACAGCAATACCTTCTCCCTGCCCATTCCCTGGCTGGCAAGGGGCAGAAGGGTGGGCTGGGAGACAGATTAATGTTTCCTATCTTTAATGATCTAGGTGAGGAGTAAGATTTTACTGCAGCTACATATATTTATTTATTTATTTTTAAGGGCTGTACTGACAATAGCTTCACCATTTACTTTAAATTTTACTTTTGGTTCATAGGGCTATCGCTGCATGTTTGTAGTCAGAAGAAGAGACCAGTGTCTGTTTTTTAAGGAGTTTTTGAAGATTTCAAATCTGATAGGAGGACAGGGAGATGATTTGTCTTAAATATAGTGCACTGTTATCATTATGAAATGTGTACAAATATTAGAAAATAAGTCAAAGTCAAAAGTCAGGTAATAATGGCTTTCAGTAATATTTGGATATAACAATAACTCAATCAAGCTGCAGAGATTGGATGTGTGTGTACACGCATGAACAGGGTAATGTGCTGTCATTCACACCTGGAGTAGGCCTGAATTTTAATGAGGGTTAGGATGACAGATAGAGAGGAAAGCTTGGTTGCTGCTTCAGATGAACATCAGGAACTTTCCTCCAAACCTGTACAAGTGATAGTTCTGAATGATTGTTGGTTTTAGAATGAGTAAGCAAACAGAAACCTAAGATAAGGAGACAAGTCTGGTGAGTTTTCAGGGAAGAACTATCAGAGCCTAAAGGCTGGTAGGTTGTTAGAATATATTCTCTTTTCTTCTTCCAGGAAGTCCTGAAAAAATATTTCAGCCATTTATTTCTTCACCAATTCTTAAAGATCATTTGTATTAAATATTGGCCACATGCAAAGGAATATCTATAAAATGTGTACAAGTACAGTGTAAAGAATAATACCACGAGTGTGTGTATTCACAGGCCACATACTTTGTCCTGATCACATCTCCTCTCTGCCCTGAACTACTATTAATTTTTGTTTAGGATTCCTTTATTCTTTAGTTTTACCATATATGTTTCTATACCTAAAAGCAAATCATTTGTGAACTTTCCATGAATAGACTCGTAATATATATATTCTCCTGTAATTTTCGTTTTCTCATCCAGTGTTGTGTTCACCTGCTGTTGACGCATATAGTTGTTGTTTATACATTTTCATGCATACGTTGTATGATATGCCACAACTTGTTAGTCTGCAGCACTGCTGGCAGACTTCCTATGGTTCCATTATAAAACTATTATGAACATTTTTGCACACAGTCCCCCCTGCATCTTTGCTAAAGTTTCACAGGCATATACCTAGGAGTAGAACTGATGAGTCATAGGACATGCATCCCTTCAGCTTTGCTACCTCATGCCTAATTGTTTTCCAAAGTGGTTGTACCAGTTTTCACTCCTTTCAGCAATGTGTGTGAATGTCATTGTTCTATGTCTTTGTCAGCACTTTGATATTATCAGACTTTGAAATTATTGTCAGTCTGGCGTATATGACATGATATTTGTAGTTTTAATTTGTATTTTTCATTAACTAAGACTTTGAGCATCTTTGCAAGTATTTTGGCCATTTGGGATCTCTTCTCTGCATAATGCCTGTTGGAGTCATTTGACAATTTTTTTTTACAAATTATTTGCCTAATTCTGATTCATTTGCAGGAATGACTTCTATATTCTAGATATCAATCCTCTGTCCATTGTGTATGTGGCAAATTTCTTCTTCCAGTTTGTCCCTTACATTTTCTCTTCCTAATGGCCCTAGTAAAATATAGGAATGGAATTATAAACTAAAATAGAGAAAAGGGGGCGGCGCCTGTGGCTCAGTGAGTAGAGCGCTGGCCCCATATACCAAGGGTGGCGTGTTCAAGCCCAGCCCTGGCCAAACTGCAACAAACAAATAGCTAGGCATTGTGGCGGGCGCCTGTAGTCCCAGCTGCTTGGGAGGCTGAGGCAGGAGAATCGCGTAAGCCCGAGAGCTGGACGTGGCTGTGAGTCCTGTGACATCATGGCACTCTACCCAGGGAAGTAAAGTGAGACTCTGTCTCTACAAAATAAATAAATAAATAAATAAATAAATAAATAAATAAAATAGAGAAAAGGAGTACAAAACTTATGTAGAGAGAACCTCATAGATAAAAAGGCCTCTGCTTAGGTATTAGTAGATTTTAAATACATTCTTAAGGATAGGGAGTTGAGTCTAGAATTTGTCTCAGGTGCTGCTATTCATTTGTTACTGACAAATTGTTGTTGCCGACAATTCTGTTGTTAGGCAAATAAGAGAAATAGTAATAATCAAGGTCTTTTCCTTTACTAAAATATGATAGTGATCCAATTGTATCTTATACCAGAGACTAAAAATAAAATACAATAAAATAGGAATGGCATAAATAATTAAGAAATTTTCTTTTTCTCATATTGTTTGTTTTTTCATATACTTTAAAATGGTTTGAGATAGTTATTTTTAAAACTTTAAATATCTAATATTCTTAGATGTAGTATTTTTTTTTTTTATAAAGGTTTTAATTTTAATTTTCCAAATCTCAAGTCTCTGGTTTTTAACATAACATCAGTTTTTTTGGTTAGAATCAAATATATGTGTTTTGTCTTTGTTTGAAATATGATCAAAACTCAATTCTGCATAACTTATAATTAATCTGTTATTTAAAAAATCTGGAAATTACTATTTCAGAAACATTTAAAAACCCTTGGAATTTGAGACTGATAAATGATTTCCCTTCTTGTATGCAGTGTGTCTTTCTTTTACAATAACTCTTTTTTTTTATTCTATGTGAATAATTTTAAGGGGCACAAGTACAATTTTGTTACATGGTTCTATTGCCCAGCAGTGAAGTCTGTTTTTTTAATCATCACCTGAATAATGTGTAATATATTCTTCCCATTAAGAAGTTTCTAGTCACTTTCCCTCTCCTACTTTCCTGCCCTTCTGAGTCTCTGATGTTTATCGATTCCACAAATTATTTAGCCTCCACTTATAAGTGAGAACATGTAGTATTTGACTTTCTGTTTCTGAATTGTTTCATTTAAGATAATGGCCTCCAATTCCAGTCAAGCTGCTACAATATATGATTTCATGCTTTTCTATCACTGAATAGTATTCCATTATGTAAACATACTACATTTTCTTTATTCATTCATCTGTTAATGAACACTTAGGTTGATTCCAAATCTTTGTTATAGTGAATAGTGCTGCAGTAAACATAAATTTCTTTTAAATATAATGATTTCTTTTCTTTTGGATAAATACCCAGTAATGGGATTGCTGAATCATATGGTAGTTTTATTTTTAGTCTTTGAGCAAGCTTCATACTGTTTTGCATAGAGGCTGTACTAATTTACTCTCCCACCAAAACTGTATAAGTGTTCCTTTTTCTCTGCATCCATACCAACATCTGTTATTGTTTCACCTTTTAACAGTAGTCATTTTGACTGGTGTAAAATGATAGCTCATTGTGATTTCAATTTACATTTTTCTGATGCTTAATGATGTTGAGCATTTTTTCATATGCTTGGTTGCCATTTGTATGTCTTCTTTTGAAAAATGTCTATTCATGTCATTTGCACACTTTTTCAAGGGGCTATTTGTTTTTTGTTGTTGTTGAGTGTCTGAGTTCCTTATAAATTCTGAATATTATTCTCTATTTGATGGATAGTTTGGAAATATTTTCTTCCTTTTACTGCTTGTTCACTCTGTTGATCATTTCTTTTGCTACATGGAAGTTTTTTAGTTTAATTAGGTCCGTTTGTCTATTTTTGTTTTTGTTGTTTATATTTTTGAGGTCTTATTCCTGAATTATTTGCCTACCCAAGGGGTGTTAAACTTTTTGGCTTCTCTGTGCCACATTGGAAGAAGAATTGTCTTGGGCCACACATTAAATACATAAACGCTAACGACAGCTGATGAGTGATTTTCCTGACGTCCAATACCACAGGTAAGCAAATAAGTTTTTGCAAAATTCACATGTAGGCTGTAGGTTGGACACATTTGATGATATCTACAAGGGTTTTCCTAGGTTTTCTTCTGGAATTTTATAGTTTCAGGTATTACATTTGTCACTAATACATCTTGAGTTGATTTTTGTATATGATGAGATATAGGGGTCCAGTTTTATTCTTCTACAATTAGCAATCCAATTTTCCCAGGACCATTTATGGAAAAGTATGTTCTTTCCCAAGTGTATGTCTTTGTTGAATTTTTACAAAGATCAGTTGCTTGGAGATATGTGGCTTTGTTTCTGGGATCTCTATTCTTTTAGATTTGATAAATGGATTTAGCAAAGCTTCAGGATACAAAATCAACATACAAAAATTAATAATTAATCTTAAAACTAAATCAAGTAGGAAATTTCATATACAATAGCTACAAAAAAAATTAAATTAAATACCAGCTGAGGAGGTGAAAGATCTCTACAAGGAAAACTACAAACCACTGGTAAAAGAAACTGAAAATGACACTGTAAATGAAGAAACAGCCTGTCTCTGTGGATTTGAAGAATCATTGTTGTTAAGATGACCACACTGCCCAAAGCAATCTACAGCATCAGTACAATTCCTATCAAAATATCAAGTCTTTGAAGAATTAGGAAAAACAATTCTAAATGTATTAGCCAAAGCATTTTTAAACAAAAAGAACAAAGTTGGAGGCATCACATTACCTGACATGAAATCATAATACAAGGCTATATAATAACTAAAACAGACTGTTACTGGTATAAAAATTGACACTTAGATTCATAGAACACTACCATGTAGAAGACCAAAACTAGACCCACATCTCCAGTGACAAAAATTGATTCTCACTGGATAAAAGATTTAAATTTAAGAGATGAAACAATAATAATTCTAGAATGTATTATGAAGAAAATGCTTGAAAATATTGGCCTTGGAAAAGACATTATGAGGAAGACACTCCCCAAATCCCCCGTAATTGCAGCAACATCAAAAATAAATAACTGAGATTTGATCAAGCTAAAAAGCTTCTGTACTGATAAGAGTACCCAAAGTAAACAGGCAGCCTTTGGAATAGGAGAATATTTTTACATATTATGAATCTGGGCTGATAACTAGAATCTGTAGAGAATTCAAATTAAACAATCAGAAAACAACCTATTTCTGTGTGGGCAAGAGGCTTGAACAAAAATATCTCTGAAGATGACAGATGAATGGCAATAAACACATGAAAAAATGCTCATTGTCTTTAATCATCAGAGAAATGAAAATCAAAACCACTCTGAAATATTACCTAACTCCAGTAAGATTACCCAAATACCAAAATCCCCAAACTGCAGATGTTGGCATGATTGTGGAAAGAACGGAACACTTCTACACTGCTGGTGGGATTGCAAACTAATAGGACCTTTATAGAAAACAGTATGGAGAATTCTCAAAGAAGTAAAAATTGACCTTCCATTTAATCCCACAATCTTATTACTAGGTATCTGCCCAGAACAACAAAAATCAATTTACCACAAAGACATTTGCACCAGAATGTTTGTTTCAGCTCAATTCAAAATTGCCAAGTCATGGAAACAACTGAAGTGCTCATCAACCCATGAATGGATTAATAAATTCTGGTATATGTATACCATGGAATACTATTCAACCATAAAAAATGATGGAGACTTTACATCTTTTATGTTTACCTGGATGGAGTTGAAACACATTCTTCTTAGTGAAGTATCTCAAGAATGGAAAAAAATATATATCCAATGTACTCAATAACTAATATTAAACCCATATATAAACAATTACTTGCTCCCATAAATGATAAAATGAAATTAGTCTAGCAAGGGGGAGGGGTGAGAGGGGAAGGGAAGGGGAGAGTGCGATTGTAGAGAGGAGGGAGGGCATCTGGTGGTATCTCACCTAATGTGCACAATGTGAGGGTATTCAGCACACTCCTTAGGTGAAGGGCTCTTCTACAACTTGACCTTTACCTTGGAAGTGAGAACACTGTAACCTGAAAAATGTGTACCTTCATATTAATTTAAAATAAAAAAGTTATTTAACTTTAAAATTAACAAAAAACACATAGAAAATACATGGGTATAGTATTTTAAGGAAAGAGAGGAAGAAATAAGCCATGGTCCTGCTTCCAACCATGGCATGAACTCTCAACAATTGCCAGCACACCATGGGAGGAGCCATTCCAGAACTGTCAGTGTGATTGGCTTTTCCAAGAAAATTCTCACCAATATTAAACTCACATCATCAGGATTATTGCCATCTTGCAGGATGGGCCTACCCTCATGGACAATCTGGGAGTGTGGCTGCTGTATAAGGGCCTCTAGCAAGAAGTAAATTCAGAAAAGAAGAAGCACAAACCTTTAAAATTTTTTGTTTGAAAACATTTTTTAAACTTACAGATAAGTTGCAAGTGTGCCATGATGTTACCTATGAATAGTCACTGCACTCTAGCCTGGGCAACATGGGAAGATCCCCATCTCTAAAAATAAGTCAAATAATAAACAAAATAAAAATAGTGCAAAGGATTCAAACTAGACCTCCCATTTGATCCTGAAATCCCATCTACCCAGAAGAAAAAAAAAAATTATTTTATCATAAGGACATTTGCACTAGACTGTTTATAGCAGCTCAGTTTACAATTGCCAAATTATGGAAACAACCTAAATAAATGCCCACCTATCCAGGAATGGTTAAACAAGCTATGGTATATGTACACCATGGAATACTATTCAGCCACTAAAAAAGATGGAGACTTTACATCTTTTCTATTCAGCTGATGGAGTTGAAACACATTCTTTGTAGTAAAGCATCACAAGAACGGAGAAGCAAGGATCCAATTTACTCAATTCTGGTATGAGAACAATTGATGCTAGTACATGGGGGGAGTAGGGGAATAGAGGGAATGGAGAGAGGGAAGGAGGGAAGGTGGTGGGGGGTCACCGTGTGTGACACACCTCGGGAGGGCAGGACACAGTTATAAGGGGGACTTTACCTAACAAATGCAAGCAGTATAACCTGGTTCTTTTTACCCTTGATGATTCCCCAACAATAAAAAAGAAAGAAAGAAATTAAGCAAGCTGCCTGCCTCTAAACGCTGGCAGATGCCCAGGCCTGGCCTACTCACTGACTGGGGAGAGACTCAGATTAAAAAAAAAAAAAAAAATTTCAAAGGCTACTCAGATTCCCTTTACCTAGATGCACCTGTTGTTTACATTTTACCACATTTACTCTATCATTTGTTCTTGCTTGCTCTCTCACCATGTACACACCCACACATGAATATGTACGCAGTATGCACACATGCATACACATGTATGTGTGTATGTGCACATATATACATGCACATTCTGTGTATGTGTATATACATATATGTGTAGATAGATACAGAGACACACATACACTTCTTCCTTATATAGATCATATACTATTTACATACGTCAGTTATATACATCATAACCATTTATCATTAAATAACTCAGTTTGTATGTCTCCCACATGGTGCTATACTCTTATATAAACCAAAGAACTTAAGGTGAAAAAGAAGCTGTATAATGACCTGTCCATTGTGTATTTCAATATTAGTGATAAAAGGTGTTTGAAGATGGGGACGATGGATCACACTTGCAATCCTAGCACTAGAGAAGGCTGAGGTAGGAGGATTGTTTGAAGACCTGGAGTTCAAGACCAGCCTGAGCAAAAGTGAGACCCCTTTTCAACAAAAAAATAGAAAAAATAACTTGGTGTGGTGCTATGTGCACACGCCACCTACTACTTGGGAGACTGAAGAAAGAGGATCCCTTGAGGCCAAGAGAGTTTGAAGTTGCTGTGAACTCTGATGACACCACGGAACTCTAGCCTGGGCAATAGAGCAGGACCCTGTCTCAAAAAAAAAAAAAAAAAAAAAAAAAGTCTTTGAAAAGGCCACAGCATGAAGAGAGACTGTCACCACAGTGTTGAGGTGAGAGGAGCCTGTACTTACCCGCCTCATTTCTCAGAACAGTTCATTTTTTTTTTTTTTAAAGCATGATAACCAGTGTTCTAATAAATTTCATGCTTTTTTTTTTTTTTTAAAGCATGATAACCAGTGTTCTAATAAATTTCAAAGCACCATAGTTTTATTTTATCTCTGGTTTTAGTTTCTGTAGGAGATGTGTGTGTTGTAGTAATCTTTCATTTCTGTGTACTGTGGGGGCAATTTAGGGGCAGAGGTAGGATTCCAAATTCTGTCATGGACTGCTGGGAGCCCTGGAAATCCTTGCTGTCAAGTCTGTTCTGACCCTGAGGCCTTCCCTGCATGTGGGGCTAAGAACAGGCTGGTTAAAAATGTATTCAGCACAAAGGATGATTAGAATCTTCTCAAAATGTGGATTTAACAGGAGCATGGTCCCTCCTGATGAATCCATGTCCTCTCTATGCCCATCACTCCTGCGTGGGTGGCAGAAGATGCTCCCCATGGCCACGGCCCTTTCACCTCGCGGAGGATGATCTGTACCAGCTCATGGTTTTCGTGTCTTAGACCGGCTCTCATCTGTATGGTTTGTGGGTGGCAACGTGAGATTGTGAACAGCACAGAGGAGATTTTTACTGTAAGAATAGGCTGAGATAGCAGCTTGGCACACAGCGCATGGTGTTCCTTTCGACCTTTTCATTATTTGGTAATTGAACCAGCAGACATTTAATTCTTTTCTCTGGAGTCTTCATTAAATTGCTTGGAAAAGATAAAACTGCAACAAGAAAGAAAAATGTACAAATTTAACTACCATTGCTTGTCCCTGGATTCCTCACACACCAGGCTTCTGGGCTTTAAGTACACAGAATATTTTCAAATTGCACTGAATTCAATTTCAGTTGCACTTATTGGCTCAGCCTGATTTGTGAACGACTCCTTGTCTGGAGGGCATGCATGTCAAGTCATTTTTTGCAGGAGTGGTCCCGAGCTTGCAGAGGTGCAGCTACATGCTCTAACCCTGGTTCCCAGTTGACATTTCTAGGTCACTAATAAGAGACCATCACTGTTAAAGGAACAGGCAGAAATAAAGGTCTTCTATGGGTTTCCAAACTATGAGCGTGCCCACTTCAAGCTAGAAGCTATTGCTTGTCCTTTTTTTTTTTTCTTATACATAAAACATAAAGCAAAGGCCCCCAGATTATATAGACCAAATGGGAATAAAAGGCATTAATCAAATCTATCCATGTATGTAGTCAAGAAATGAAGTATTCCTTAACTTACAATTATACACAGACAAATGTCATGTCTTTCCACCTAGATGATAAATTCCTTGAAGGGCCAGCAGAATAATAGACTATTAGGGTAAACAATTATATGACCACCCCTCAAGGTTCTTTGTTGTACAGGAGGAAGCCAGTGCACTGAGAAAACAGGGGTTGTAGCCAAGAGAGAGTTTAATACTGCAGGGCTCTGAGTGAGGAGATAGGAGGAATTTCTCAAATCCATCTTTCTAAGAATTTTAAGGCCAGGCCTAGAGAAATGGGTTTGCTGATTGGCTGAGGATTAACTCCTAGGGTTGGGAAGCAAAAATTGACTTCTTGCACTGAGATAGTTCCTGCATAGAGAGTTGCAGGACCTGTTGTCAGTTCTCAAGAATGGCCACTGATCCGATTGACATCAGTTGGTCCCTCTGAATGCAGAGTCTGAAAAATATCTCAAAGACTAGGCTTAGGTTTTACAATAGTGATGTTATCTATAGATCAGGGAAGTCACAAATCTTATGCCAGTCATGTGACTTCGAAGCAGTAAGTGATTACAGGAAGACAAGTGACGAAACAATGGATAGCTAAGTTTTAGCTCTGTCTATTCTTCTGTAGAAGTGGGAAGACTTCCAACACAGTTCTTGCCTTATGGCCCTGTGTTACTTTATTTTTTATTTTCTTCAGACAGGATGTCAATCTGCTGCCTGAGCTAGAGAGCAGTGGCATCATCATAGCTCACTGAAACCTCAAACTCCTTGGATTGCTTGAATCCCAAGTAGCTGAGATCATAGGAGTCCCACTGTGCCCAGCTATTTCTTTTTTTAATTTTTATAAAGCTAAGGTCTCATTATTGCCCAGGTTGGCCTGTGTTACTTAATATAGGTAGCTTCAATTATGACTCTCTCTATATATATACTGTAATCATCCTAAACTTTGAACAGATATCATCTCTGGCACTGAGATTTAACAATGTTCATAATCACTATTGGGCCCCTTTATAATTAGATTTTCCTAGTACACAGTTCTTATATATGCCTTATTAGAATGACTTTTAAGAAACTGAGCCATGAGGTGGTGGAAGTAAAGGCAGAGGAAATAGAAACTGTCATGACACTGCTTCTACAGACCTGCTAGATTTATCACCTCAAGCTACTCTGTCCAGTGTGGTAGCCATTAGACAGATGTGGTTATTTAAACTTAAATGTAAAATAATTAACAATAAAAATCAGATTCCTAATTAGCAGTAGCATTTCTAGTGCTCAGTAGTTATTGATCAGATGGGACAGAACAAATGAAGAACACGTTTCCATCACCACAGAAAGTTCTATTGGGTAGCCACTGGTGGGATCACACAAGTGGCCAAACCTCACCTTTCATGCCTTATGGTCAGGTCAAGGGCTGTGTTCACTGCCAAGTATTGGGAGCCATGGCCAGTTTGGCTTGACTTTAGGTTAGGCAGCACTCCCTTAATTCCTCTTGCTCTAGAAGTTGTTTGGCCTTCACTTATTTATGTGCAAATCAATCATAGAGCAGGTCCTCTGGGAAACAGACACTGTTGTGGAGACTTTTTTGCAGGAAGTTTCCTGGGGAGGCCTCTCAGGAACTTCACCTGCAGGGTAGGATTGGGAAAGAGCAGCTAAATTGCAACATAAGCAACACACTGAAGAACTCAGCCAATCCCACAGGGAATTCCTGAGCTGAGATGGCCCTTCAGAGTTGAACTACTTTGAGACAGGAGACTTTTTTTTTTTTTTTTTTTGCAGTTTCTGGCTGGGGCAAGGTTTGAACCCGTGGCCTCCTCTAGCATCTGGGGCCCCGGAGCCCTACTCTTTTGAGCCATAGGTGCCGCCTGAGGCAGGAGACTCTTTATTCTACATTTTTCATGTGCACACCCTCAGGAAGGGCTTTGGCCTTGGGTGAGGTGGCTCCCTGGGGTGGGAGGCAGGGCCTAGAACATTACTCAGATAAGCCATCATCTGTTGACCTTCCCAGCAGCTAGGGCAGTGAATTTCAATGGCTGTGCCATGACAGGACCTTAGGTGTGCTGTGAAAAATTTTAAAGTTCATTAATTAAATTATTTTCAAAAGGAACTCAAAGCACAGTAATCTTTTTTTAACTTTTTTTTTTGATCAACAGAATTGAAGTGTACCGTGGAAGTTTAACTATAGATTTACCTATGCTGTAAGATACAAAAAGGTTGAAAAACACTGGTCTAAGGGAATGGATGCCTTGATCTGGAAGGAAGATCTGTGTGGTATACCACTGCGTGTACTACAAGATCAAGATAGGAAACTGAGGGAGGATAAAGATAGAGATGATAGGAAATCAAGAAACGGAGTTCGAGTGATGGCACAAGCAGGATGATACTAAAAGCTTAGGAATGGAAATGCTTTCTGAATTCTAAAACTTCAACTATGCCAAATGATTGTTATTATTTTTTTTAATAGATTCCTTATGCTACTTATTAACTATATTATCCGTGTAGAAATAAGAAGTGTGACAAGCTGGATGAAATTTTGTGACTCTGGCATTTGGTGTCTATTGGACAGTGAGGAGAAGGTAGAAGAAACTCCCTAGATCAAGAAGTTGAAAAAAATGAAAAAACAAGCTGGGTGCCATGGCGAGCATCTGTAATCCCAGTGGCTTCCAGAGCTGAGGCAGCAGGATGCCCACAGCCCGGAGTCTGAGGATGCTGTGAGCTGTGACGCCATTGCACTCCGCTCAGAGCATAGGGTGGGAGTCTGTCTCAACGACAACCATAGAAAAGGCAAAGAAATAAAAATAGTACAAATTTATTACCTTGTAGTTCTGGAGGTTGCAAGTTGGAGAGGAGTCTTAGGGACTAAAATGAAGGTGTTGCTGAAATGTGTTCTTTCTGGAGGGTGTAGGAGAGACTCCATTTCTTGCCTTTTCTAGCCTTTAGAGATTGCCCATAATACTTGAACATGGCTACATCACTCTGACCTCTGCTAATGTCATCACACTTCTGTCCCTGACTCTGACCCTCCCTCTTATAAGGAATATGTGATTATATTGGGCCTGCCTAGATAATCCATGATAACCTCCCCATGTTACAATTTTTTTTCTTTTCTTTTTTTTTTTTTTTGGCCGGGGCCAGGTTTGAACCTGCCACCTCCAGTATATGGGGCCAGCACCCTACTCCTTGGGCCACAGGTGCCACCCCATGTTATGATTTTTAACTTAATTGCATCTGCAAAATCTCTTTGATACATAAGGTAACATAAATAGTGTTCAGGGATTAGGATGTAGACACCTTTGTGGAGCTGTTATTCTGCCTACCACAAAAGCTACTTGAACTTTCTCTACATCATTTTCTTTACTTATAAAATTACTAGTAATAATAGTGCATCATAAACATATTATAAGGATTAAATGAGAAAAATCCATGTAAAATTTAGCACAGGGCCTGACATCTGTAGCCATTGTTATTATCTTCATCATGGTTATCATCAGTATTATTATGAGGCCTCATTTCATCGATGTCTCTGGATAAATCAGCCAAACAGACGTGATGGAAGGGAGAGCACCAGACAACAGTGGAAGCACAGGGCCTGACAGAGAATATTTTCCAAGTGTTGTTTCAATTGCACTTTGCAATTTCCTTTACTACTCATTTTTAAAAACCAAAACAGTACAAGATGTTGAAGCTATGCTTGTTTCCCAACTTTTCTCAAAGTTGCTGCAGACTTGGCAGGGCTCTCTGCTATCCACTTCTCAGGAGAAATTCACAAGCATTCCTAAATCCTTACCCAACTTGGTTCTTCCCTTGCTGACCCCAATCTATTCAGTTCTCCTTGGTGGCCTTAGTATTATGGACTGTTTGGAAGGAATACCACCTCTTCAGCATCAAGGAACAAAACAGTGGTTCTCAAAGAAGATGGCTTAGAATCCCCTGAAGGGCTTTTAAAACACAGATAGGCTGGGTCCCATCCTCAGGTATCTAATTAAGGAGGTTGACCTGAGAATCTGCATTTCTAATAGGTTCTTGTGATGCTTTGTGATGCTGCTTCTAATAAGGGTCCACACTTTGAGAACCACTAGTGTTACACAGCATTGGAAATGAAACAGCTTATAAAAATGATTTACCATGATGTTGAAAGATGCATCAAGGGGAACCTTCAGGGACTGCGTTTGAGAGAGAAGGGAGCTTGAAGAGCAGCAGTAAACCCACCTCCCCTAAACCTCGAAAGTGAGGGCAGCCTTTCTTTTATGTATTTCACTTATCAGGTTTATGGAACAACTTTTGTTTGCAGAAGGGTCTGAAGACCAAGAAAACCTTTTGAAACTGAGATTCAATTTTCCCAATTTAGAGAGGGAGCCTAGAGAAGTTAAGGGATTTTTCCAAATCTATTAATTTCCCTTAGAATTCACATACTGAAACTTTATCTCTGTTGTGATGGTATTAAGAGATAAGAAACACCTTTAGGGAAGTTTTGGGCTCTGCCCTTGTGACTTAACAATGAAGGGAGCTAGCAGGAGCTAGCTCAGGTCCTCGCCTTTGCCCTTCCCTTCTGCTTCTCTGACAGGTGAGGACTCAGCGTTCATCCCCTTTTGACCTCTACATCTCTTCCACCATGAGAGGACACCTAGGTGGCACTATGTCTGAGGCATGGGCCTTCACCTGCAGCATCTGGCCCTGGACCGCCCAGACATTAGAACCGTGAGTGGTACATTTCTGTTCTTGATAAACTGCCAAATCGCAGGTATTTTGTGAGTATGCCACACCCGGACTAAGATACCTCTGCTGTGGGAAGTCGTTTCCAACGTTGACATGTCTGCCATCTCAATATTTAAATGGTAATTCAAGCAAATTCTCAGCTCACTTTGCAGCTTCTGAAATCTGCTTTCATTGAGCCAAAGTCTTTCTCTCAGCCGCCCACCTTCCTCTTTTCGTTCTCTCTTTACCCATCTGCTCCTAGAAGCCCCTATTGTGCATTGCTGCTGTAAGAGTCCTATTTAAGGGCTGATGTGTTCTCGGGATTAGAAGAGAGAAGCATGTTCAGAGAAAGTGCTTGTTGTTCTAAAGCATTTTTCTACCACGGCAGCTATACATGCTAGCGGAATTGTGATCAGACCACATGTTTTCTTGGCAAGAAGAGCAGTGCAGTTGAGACAGACTGTGATCTAAGCACACCAAATACTGAAACTAAAAAGCATTCAGATGATTGATTACTAATCATTGCCGATGAGCTCCCTTCACCCCAGCAGGGAATTTGCCTCATCCCCCACCCACCCTCCAATTTTCCCTTTCCCAGATTTTTAGCTTTCTCAGCTGGGTAACTCAAGAGTTTCATTATGTGGAAAGTGCCACAAGAAAGAAATAAACAAGATCACTGAGTTTGACTGTATAAGACTCTTTATAACAGGACCAACATCTGAAGAACAAAATCAGTCAAATCAACAGGTTGGCTCTCTGCACAATGTCAAGTAATCACTTTCACTCCTTATTTTCCACGGAACTGATGAACCCTCTTTTGCTCTGAGCTGATAGTTTTGCTGTCATGTAGCTGCAGATTGGTGTCCAATCTTGCTCTTTCATCCACTATAGCTAAGGAAATGATAACTGGTTTTGCCACCTGGGTTACTTTTTAATGATCTGAAAGACCACAAGGAACCGGCATTTCGTCTGTGTGCTTCCTCATTCAGCAACCTAATAGCTATCTGAAAGGAGCTTTCTTGAAAAGAAAAAAAAAAAAAAAAAAAATGTCTGCTCCTCTCAGGCAGAAGCAATAATACCGCATGGTTCTCTGATTAAACTCTCACACTGTGCATATTACAGGGCATCTGACCTGCTTGAAGCTGACTTACTGCTGAGGCTTCTTGGTATTTACATTGTTGTTTTTCTGCCGACAAACCATGGAATGACAGACGAGTGACCCTAAACTTCAGTGTGAATGATAGGCAAAGTGCCTAAGAAACTGCTGGGGCCCAGTTGCCTCCTAGGGCAATGTTGGAAGGGGAAACGTGTTTTTCTTTAGGGACACCCTCTGTGCAAACGAACTTCAATCGCGGGGGAGACCAAAGCTGGCACTGCAGGGTTCAATTCTGGAGCAAAAACTCACTGCATAGTCTCCCCACTGCCCTAGGAGACAGGTATAGCCTCTGCTTACAGGCACCAAAGTTAGAAATGAAGGCAGGAAAATCATTCTCTTGTCCTCCTTCAACTCTTAAGAATATAACATTTGAAGCCTTGAAACCTCTATTCTGTAGCATCTACAAAAGCAACTTCCTAAGTGTTGTGATAGCAGCACTAAGGCAATGACCTGGTTGTTACTGTGTATGTGCAGATCTGCAAGCGTTTGGTGGTGTATCACGAACGTTTTGGATGATCTCACCAATATATACATACTGATTTGTTTGGGAAGCTATACATGTGTTACTTTATTCACATATAATGTATGTTAGAAACTACTCCAAAGTTAAAATAGCTAAAATTCAAAAGACTGGCAATAGGCAAGTAAGAAAGAATGTATGGTCAGTGGAACCCTCCTTGGACATTGCTGGTGGAAATGGGAAATGACACAGTTGTTTTTTAAATGGAAACTTGCCGGAACAATTGGGCAGTTTCTCACGAAATGAAACAGGCACTCCCCTGTAATTCAGAAATTTCACTCCTTGGTGTTTGCAAACAAAGATTTGTACCTGAAAACCTGGGAGCAGCCCAAATATCTATCAACAAATGATAGGATAAACCAATTGTGGTATCTCCAAACAATGGAATATTGTTCAGCAATAAAAATGAATGGATTACTTACATGTAAGAATATAAATGAATCTTTAAAACTTAATGATGATGGAAAGAAGCCAGATACAAAAAAGCATATTCTGTATAAATCTACTCATGTGATTTACATTCTAATATATCAGCTTTTTAGGCAAGACTAACCTACAGTGACAGAAAAGCCATCAGTGGTTGCCTGAGTCTGAGAGATGGTGGATGGGTGAAAGGGAATAGGCTTAGCTGTAAAGAGGAATGCAGAAAAGTAGAAGGTAATAGATGTTTTCTGTATCATGATCGTAGTAGTAAATATGTGGGTTTACAGGTTTATTAAAATACATCAAACCATATACTTAGTGTGTTTTGTTATATGTAAACTATACCTCAATAAACATGATTTAAAAAAACAAAAATAGGCCAGGTGCAGTGGCTCATGCCTATTCTCCTAGCATTTGGGAGGCTGAGGTGGGTAGATTCTTTGAGCTCAGAAGTTAAGAGACCAGCCTGAGCAAAAGCAAGACCTGTCTCTTCTAAAAATAGTCAGGCATAGTGGCATATCCCTAAAGTCACATCTACTCCAGAGGCTGAGGCAAGAGGAACTCTTGAGCCCAAGAATCGGAGGTAATAGTGAGCTATGACTCCATGGTCTCTACCTAAGGTGACTGAGTAAGACTCTGTCTCAAATAAATAAATAAAATTAAAAAAAATTCTAGTCAACATTGTACTAAAAGTGTTAGTGCAATAATGTGAAAATAAATGGATTAAAGGGGATAGAAAAGATGAGATAAGGATGAAATAAGCAATATTTTAAATCCCTATTTTTCACTAATGGCACACAAAATCCTTCTAATGTTTTGTAATTTTATTTTTTCCTTTTATTAAGTCATACACACATAGATCATGAATACATTTATGCATTTGTGGGGTACAATGTGTCGATTTTTTATATAATTTGGAGTGCTTACATCAAATTAATTAATATAGCTTTTGCCTCATTTACTTGATTATTGTGTTAAGACATTTATGTTCTATACTTGATAGATTTGATTTGTTTCCTTGCAATATGCTGCATAGGTGTGGTCCCGCCATTTGCTCTCCCTCTATCAAACCTCTCCCCTCCCCTCCCCACTCCATTTCTTTTCCATTTTAAAAGCCAGTTAATAATCATTTTAGGAATCACTGTTAAAATTATTCTCCTGCTCAAAAAATATTTTTGACTGCCTTTTTCTTTCAAGTA